>JACEFZ010012770.1:105000-127500 GCA_014155875.1 Cepaea nemoralis
GATAGATAGATAGATAGATATAGATAGATAGATAGATAGATTTTAACCATTTAACAGTCAGCACACAAGATCTCTGCCTCACTATGAAAAGCAGCCGATATCACACAGAGAAACAGACCGTTGAGAATCGGGTTTCCGGAGATTTTCCCCTCTCAAAATGCCTGCCACTGTAAATGGCGCCCCGGGGATTTCTCCTGTACCGCCGGGGTGTCTTACCACAGCTCCCAGTGTTCCTGTTCAGTGGCGCGAATCATTTATCATTTAGTCGCATCCGGTAGAACCCCGGTTACGCCACAATGTTATTTAGCGTTGCCGCGGCTCCTTTGTCGGTGCCCATGAGCCGTGCTGCGCGCCCAGATGCGCAATGGGAGAAACTGAGTAACAAGGTTGGATATGGGTCGTGAAAATCGTAAGCAGGCGCTGTGAACTTCCATTGGTTGGGCAACAGAAAGGAATGGGAATGTGGGGTTAGTGTGTGATCGTCGTACTATTGCTAATTACATTTACAGGAGGATGTGTGGAAATAGCATACTCATAACATAGCTAGCTTAATAGAAGGGGAAATCAAACGTTTCGAGAAAAGTTTTCTTCAGCGCACAAGGAATTTATTATGGTCATTTTGTGCTCTGCTAAAGAGTGCAAACTTTATTGTATATCCAGGGCATTCGGGTGTTCAAGGAAAGGAGCTGACTGACAGGCTTGCAGGTAAGACTACTGTGGAGAACGACGAGTCATGGACCAGGCTGATATACTGAAGCACTACAAAAAGTAAGCCGTTAGCGAGAACCAAGTGATGACTGTGAATCTACAACCATGGTCAGACTGCGAGAACATCAAGTCAAAAGTGGTGTGGCGAAACAAGAACACTACGCAGGATTCCAAAGAAGATTAATAAATCAACACAGAACTGGTGTCGTTCGCCGCCACACGCTGCGGGATTTGCTGAGGAAGGGATCCGAGCACTTTTGGACTGAATGGTTCGATGTTCAATAAGGATGATCGGTCGACTGACTAACTAACTAACTAATTAACTAACTAACTAACTAACTAACTAACTAACTAACTAACTAACTAACTAACTAACTAACTAACTAACTAAGTAAGTAAGTAAGTAAGTAACTAACTAACTAACTAACTAACTAACTAGATCTCGTGTCTTATATCAATATCGGTTGATGATATTCCTCCATGTCATAATTTCAATAGTTATGTCTCTGCCTTTGCTGTCGCTGATCTGTCCAATCGTAACGATATCTTCCCATGCTTCTCTTCTCATTACATCATTTTATTTTTGTGGTGCCATCAGTGGCTTCACAGATTCAGCGCCAAAAAAAAAAAAAAAATGGTTTGGACCAAACACACATGGATGGTGGAAAATTTTAAGCAGACGGGTGTCAGAGTTATGACTGAAAAAGTGTTAATATAGTAGCAGATATGTTGTATTATAACTTAGCGACACCTTTTCTGTCATATATAAGTTCATGGCAGATCACTTTAGGTGTTTAATCAACCCATGGCATTTGATCAGTTAATGGCGATCTGGTGTCATCTGTGGCTCGTGCAGTCCATGATAGACGATGATCTTCTAGAAAGACATTGAGGTAGCTCTCTGACTCTGATTTGTAAAATTCCATGAAAACTAGGGAAGATAATGTGGTGGCTTCCCCCGGACTTTCACATATGAGGCATGTAACTTATGTCTTTGACAGCAATTTCCGAATGCCATGTCAAGCGAATGAATCTAATGCTGTCTTTACAAGGAAAGTTGACCACAATGGATCTTCAACAAGGAAAGTTGAACACAGTGGATCTTCACCAAGGAAAGTTGACCACAGTGGATCTTCACCAAGAAAAATTGACCACAATAGATCTTCAACAAGGGAAGTTGACTACAATGGATCTTCAACAAGGAAAGTTGACCATTATGGATCTTCAACAAGGAAAGTTGACCACAGTGGATCTTCAAAAAGGAAAGTTGACCACGATGGATCCTCAATAAGGAAAGGACCACAGTGGATCTTCACCAAGGAAATTTGAAAACAGTGGATCTTCACCAAGGAAATTTGACCTCGATATATCTTCAACAAGAAAAGGTGATCATGATGGATCTTCAACAAGGAAAGATGACCGCAATGGATCTTCAACAAGGAAAGTTGACCATGATGGATCTTCAACAAGGAAAGTTGACCACGATGTATATTCAACAAAGAAAGTTGACCACAATAGATCTTCAACAATATCCGTTTCTCACTTTGCCCTAACGCTTTGTCAAACTCTGTGCAAATGGGTTATGAACGCATTTCGTAATTCCACATCCCGCATTCAATAAACAGATGCGAGCGATTTGGAAGCAAACGCCTTGCGTTGATTTTAATACAATGGGATGACCGCCAGTCACTCATAAAACAATGGCAAACTACTGAACGTACACTTGTCAAGAAATCACAAACAGCCCAAAAATAATGGGGTTGACTGTGACGTCCTTTAAAGAAGAAATGGCAAAAGAAATGGCAAGAAAAATAGTAAGAGAAATGGCAAAAGAAATGGCAAGAGAAATGGCAATGGAATGGACAGAGAAATGGGAAAAGAAATGGCAATGGAATGGCAAAGGGAAAAAAGGCAATAGAAATGGCAAAAGAAATGGCAGGGAAAAATTGGCAAAGAAATGCAGGAGAAATGGCAAGAGAAAAGGCAGGAGAAATGGCAAGAGAAATGGCAATGGAAGCAAGGAAATGGCAAAACAAAAGGCAATGGACAGACAAAGAAATGGCAAAACAAATGGAATGGACAGGGGAAAAGAAAAGGCAAGGAAAAGGCAATGGACAGCAAAAGAAATGGCAAAAGAAATGGAGTAAATTGGCAAGAGAAATGGCAAGAGAAATGGCAAGAGAAATGGCAATGGACATGGCAAGAGAAATGGGCAAGAGAAATGGCAAGAGAAATGGCAATGGACATGGCAAGAGAAATGGCAATGGACATGGCAAGAGAAATGGCAAGAGAAATGGCAAGAGAAATAGCAAGAGAAATGGCAATGGACATGGCAAAAGAAATGGCATTGGACATGGCAAGAGAAATGACAAGAGAAATGTAAAAGAAATGGCAAAGAGAAATGGCAAAAGAAATGGCAATGGACATGGCAAGAGAAATGGCAATGGACATGGCAAGAGAAATGGCAAGAAAAATGGCAGGATAAATGGCAATGGACATGGCAAGAGAAATGCCAAGAGAAATGGCAATGGACATGGCAAGAGAAATGGCAATGGACATGGCAAGAGAAATGGCAAGAGAAATGGCAAGAGAAATAGCAAGAGAAATGGCAATGGACATGGCAAGAGAAATGGCATTGGACATGGCAAGAGTAATGACAAGAGAAATGTAAAAGAAATGGCAAGAGAAATGGCAAGAGAAATTGCAATGGACATGGCAAGAGAAATGGCAATGTAAAAGGCAAGAGAAATGGGAAGAGAAATGGCAAGAGAAATGGCAAGAGAAATGACAAGAGAAATTGCAATGGACATGGCAAGAGAAATGGCAATGGAAATGGCAAATGAAATGGGAAGAGAAATGGAGGGGAAAATGGCAAAAGAAATTGCAAGAGAACTGGCAAGAGAAATAGCAGAGAAATGGCAAAGAGGAAATAGCAAGAGAAATGGCAAGAGAAATAGCAATGAACACGGCAAGAGAAATAGCAAGAGAAATGACAAGAGAAATGGCAAGAGAAATGTCAATGGACATGGCAAGAGAAATGGCAAGAGAAATGGCAAGAGAATTAGCAATGGACATGGCAAGAGAAATGGCAAGAGAAATAGCAAGAGAAATGGCAAGGGATACATGACAAGAGCAATGGCAAGAGAAATAGCAAGGACACGCAAGAGATAATGGCAATGCGACCTGGCAAGAGGATAATGGGCAATGATACATGACCAAGAGCAAATGGCAAGAGAAATGGCAATCGGACAATGGCAAGAGGAAATGGCAAGAAGAAATAGGCCAATGAGACAATGGCAATAGAAATTCGTCAAGAGAATGCAATGAGTAATGGCCAAGAGAAATGGCCAAGAGAAATTGGCAATGGACATGGCAAGGAAATAGGCAAAGAATAGCAATGACATGGCAAAGAAATGGCATGGACATGGCAAAAGAAATCAAGAGAAATGGTAAAAAATAGCAAAAGAAATGGCAAGAGAAAAATTTCAATGGCCATGGCAAAGGAAAAAAGCAAGAAAAATAGCAATGGCATGGCAAGAGAAATGGCAAGAGAAAAGGCAAGAAAATAGCAATGGACATGGCAAAGAAATGGCAAGAGAAATGGGAAAGGACAGGCAAGAGAAATGGCAATGGGCTGGCAAAGAAAAGGCAAGAGAAATGTCAAGAAAATGGCAAGAAAAAAGCAAGAGAAATGGGAAGGAAATGGCAATGGACATGGCAAGAAAATGCAAATAAATGGCAAGGGCGTGGCAAAGAAAGGGGGAAAAAAGAAAAACAAAAAAATAGCAAAAGAAATGTCAGAGAAAAAGCAAAGGACATGGCAAAAAAATGGCAAAAGAAAAAGACAATGGACATGGCACAAAAATGGCAAAGAAATGCAATGGCATGGGAAGAGAAATGGCAAAGAAATGGTTTAAAAGAAAAAGCAAGAGAAATGGCAAAAGAAATTGCAATGGACTGGCAAAGAAATGGCAAAAAAAATGGAAAGGGAAAAGGAAAGAAATAGCAATGGAATGGCAAGAGAAATGGCAATGGACTGGCAAGAGAATGGCAAGAGAAATGGCAAGAGAAAAAAACAATGGACTGGCAAGAAATGGCAAGAGAAATGGCAGTGGAAATGGGAAAGAAATGGCAATGGACATGGCAAAAGAAATGGCAAAAGAAATGGGAAAAAAATGCCCAAGGACATGGGAAGAGAAAAGGGAAGGAAATGCAAGAGAAATGGCAAAAGAAATGGAAGAGAACTGGCAAGAAAATGGCAAAAGAAATGGGAAGAGAAAGGCAAGGGGCATGGGAAAGAATGGAAAAGAAATGGCAAGAGAAATGGCAATGGACATGGCAAAAGAAAAGGCAATGGACATGGCAGGAAATGGCAGAGAAAAGGCAATGGACATGGCAAAAAAGAAAAGGCAAGAGAAATGGCAAAAGGACATGGCAAGGAAAGTCAAGAGAAATGGCAATGGACTACAAAAGAAATGGCAAAAGAAAAGGCAAAAGAAATAGCAAGAGAAATGTCAAGAGAAATAGCAATGGACATGGCAAGATAAATGGCAAGAGAAATGGCAATGGACATGGCAAGAGAAATGGCAAGAGAAATGGCAATGGACATGGCAAGAGAAATGGCAATGGACATGGCAAGAAATGGCAAGAGAAATGGCAAGAGAAATGGGAAGAGAAATAGCAAGAGAAATGGCAAGAGAAATGGCAATGGACATGGCAAGAGAAATGTCAAGAGAAATGGCAATGGACGTGGCAAGAGAAATGGCAAGAGAAAAAGGCAAGAGAAATAGCAAGAGAACTGTCAAGAGAAATAGCAATGGACATGGCAAGAGAAATGGCAAGAGAAATGGCAATGGACATGGCAAGAGAAATGGGACATGGAAAAGGGGGCAAGGACATGGCAAGAGAAAGGGCAAGAGAAATGGAAAGAGAAATAGCAATGGACCAAGAAAAATGGCTCAACACAAAAAAAAAGGACTCAAAAAATGGCAAAAAAATCAAAAAAAGAAATCAAGGAAAAAGAAATCATCAAAAAAACAAGAAAAAACAAAAAAAAGGAAAAATCAAAAATCAAAAAACAAAAAATACAATACACAGGAAAATAAAAACACAAGAAAATCAAAAAAAAAAGGAAGGGCAAGAGAAAATAAAAAGGGCAAACATCGAGAAATCAAAAACAAAGGCCCCAAAAAAGGGCAAAAATGGCAGAAAACCAGGAAAAAGAAAAAAAGGCAAGGAAATAAAAGGACACAAAAAAATAAAAAATTCATGAGAAATGGCAATGGACATAGCAAGAGAAATGGCAAGGGAAATGGCAATGGGCATGGCAAGAGTAATGGCAAGAGAAATGGCAAGAGAAATGGCAAGAGAAATAGCAATGGACATGGCAAGAGAAATTGCAAGAGAAATGGCAAGAGAAATAGCAATGGACATGGCACGAGAAATGGCAATGGACATGGCAAGAGAAATGGCAAGAGAAATGGCAATGGACATGGCAAGAGAAATGGCAAGAGAAATGGCAAGAGAAATGGCAAGAGAAATGGCAAGAGAAATGGCAAGAGAATGGCAAGAGAAATGGCAAGAGAAATGGCAATGGACATGGCAAGAGAAATGGCAAGAGAAATGGCAAGAGAAATGGCAATGGACATGGCAAGAGAAATGGCAAGAGAAATGGCAAGTGAAATGGCAAGTGAAATTGCAAGAGAAATAGCACTGGACATGGCAAGAGAAATGGCAATGGACATGGCAAGAGAAATGGCAAGAGAAATGGCAAGAAAAATAGCAATGGACATGGCAAGAGAAATAGCAATGGACATGGCAAGAGAAATAGCAATGGACATGTCAAGAGAATTGGCAAGAGAAATGGCAAGATAAATAGCAATGGACATGGCAAGAGAAATGGCAATGGACATGGCAAGAGAAATGGCAAGAGAAATGGCAAGAGAAATAGCAGTGGACATGGCAAGAGCATGGCAAGAGAAATGGCAATGGACATGGCAAGAGAAATGGCAAGAGAAATGGCAAGAGAAATGGCAATGGACATGGCAAGAGAACTGGCAAGAGAAATGGCAAGAGAAATGGCAAAGAGAAATGGCAAGTGAAATGGCAGTGGACATGGCAAGAGAAATGGCAAGAGATCGAGAGGCTTTTCGACGCTCTTTGATGCGAGCGACGCTCTGCAAGGTCTTGCTTCATAATGATGATTCTGGTGTATATGATATACTGATTATGGATCGATGTGCAATGAGGATGATCTGTCGACTATCTGTGTGTACATTTCGACACGTGTCTGTCACGGGGTACATGTGACATCTGGCCAATGATCTGATTTACTGTGTTACATCTATGTTCGATTTCAGCATCGATTTTTTCATCAGATGAAAATGCACTTCCCTAGTCAGTGCTTTCTTTGGCTGGCCTGAACTTGATTTCCATTACGGATCATTGTTTTTATTTCTGATCTTACAGTTGTGACGTCCTCCTAAATATTTTTTTTTATGGTGTAGTCTTTACATCGGCATGTTTGTGACGAAGGGGTAGCAAACGCGTTTCATAGTCCCGCATACCGCTTTCGAAATTAACTGCATCCGATTTTAAAGCGTTCTATTCTTATACCTGTGTTGATTTTTAACAATGATATGAGTGTTGGTCGTTAATAAATCAATGAGAAGCTACTGAACGTAAAGTTGCTTAGAAAGGTCAACAAAAATTATTGGGTTGACTGCGACCTGCTGTCATGGAGATACAACTAACTTAACAACATCTTTACAACCCCTACACCGGCCATTTGGACTACAAGGTTCAATTCTCGTTAGAAAGCTATGGACAAACTACATTAAACAAAGTGTGCATGTCCTTTGCAGGACGCTGCAGTAAACCCAAGCTCAGGTTGATTTCCTAGGCAGATGTACTTTCAGTAGTTTGCCAGTGCTTTCTGAAGGAGCGGTCAACGTTGAAGTCCAAATGATCGGTGTAGGGATTGATTCCCCTACCTCGCCATCGGCGCACCAGAAGTTTACGTGCAAGCGCTTGAAGCCCCGCTACCACATCGACCTCTCTCTCTCTCCCTCTCTCTCTTTTCTCTTTTCTGTCTCTCTCTCTCTCTGACTTACTCAGTGAGTGAGTGAATGAGTGAGTGATGTGAGTGAGTGAGATTGAGTGAGTGAGTCAGTGAGAGAGGAGTGAGATTGAGTGAGAGAGTAAGTGATATTGCGTGAGTGAGATTGAGTGAGTAAGTGAGTGAGTGAGATTGAGTAAGAGAGTGAGTGAAATTGAGTGAGAGTGAGTGAGTGAGATTGAGTGAGAATAAGTGAGTGAGTTAGTGAGTGAGAGAGTGAGTGAGTGAAATTGAGTGGATGAGTTAGTGAGTGAGTGAGTGAGTGAGTGAGTGAGTGTGTGAGACTGAGTGAGAATGATTGAGTGAGTGATATTGAGTGAGAGAGTGAGTGAGATTGAGTGAGTGAGTGAGTGAGATTGAGTGAGAGTATGAGAGTGAGTTAGTGAGAGAGTGAGTGAGTGAGTGAGTCAGTGAGTCAGTGAGTGAGTCAGTGAGTGAGTGAGATTGAGTGAGAGTGAGTGAGTGAGCGAGGCGAGCGACGTGATGAAGTGAGTGAGTGCGATTGATTGATATTGAGTGAGAGAGAGTGAGTAAGGGAGTAAAGATGATAGTGCGTTGTGTGTGAGGTGAGTGAGGCAGAGAGAGAGTGAGAGAGATCCGAGAGAGAGAGAGGGAGAGAGAGAAAGAGAGAGAGAGAGAGAGAGAGAGAGAGAGAGAGAGAGAGAGAGAGAGAGAGAGAGTAATTATATGCATCTAAATCATATATTTGCAAGTTGCCCTAGTCATGCAACAAGGTCCAAGTGTGAGTACTCACCAAACTGTCTAACTCATGGTTGGGATGAAAACAACGGCTTTCTGGACCGCGCCTGAAATCAGACAAAGTATATGTAAGTTCTTCTTTGTTCTTTAATTCATTGTAAGTGCTTCTTTGTTCATTCATTCATTGTAAGTTCTTCTTTGCTCATTCAATGTGAATTCTTCTTTGTTCATTCATTATACGTATTGTTTGTTCATTCATCTCTTTGCTTTATACAGAATAAAAGTATACGACCTTTCTTTCTTCGTTCATCTCTTTGCTTTATACAGAAAAGCTATATATAAGTTCTTTTTTCCTCATTCACCTCTTTGCTTTATACATGAAAAAAGTTACGTCTACGATCTTCTGTGTAAATTTATCTCTTTGCTTTATACATAACAAGTACGTGTAATTTCTTCTTTGTTCATGCATATCTTTGCTTTATAAACAAAAATAGTTATACTTTCTTCTTTGTTCATTCATCTCTTTGCTTTATATAAAAACAGTATATGTAAGTTCTTCTGCGTTCGTTCATCTCTTTGCTTTATGCAGAAAAAAGTATATGTAAGTTCTTCTTTGTTCATTTACCTCTTTGCTGTATACAGAAACAGTGTATGTACGTTTCTACTTTGTTCATTCATATTTTTGCTTTATACAGAAAATGTATGTGACCGTTCTTCTTTGTCCGTTCCTATCTTAGCCTTATACAGAACTAGCACATGTAAGTTCATCTTTGTTCATTCATCTCTTTGCTGTATATAGAAACAGTATATGTAAGTTCTTCGTTGATCATTCATCTGTTAGCTTTATTCAGAAAAAAACAAACAAATATAAGTAAGTTCTTCTTTGTTCGTTCATCTCTTTTTGCTCTATACTGGTAAAGCATAAATAGGGTATCTGTGGCGAGGTGAGTAGACTGTCTGCTTCATGTTCCAAAGTGCGTGGGTTCGTATCCAGACTCCGTTATTAGGTTTCAAGAGTGAATATTTCTCAGTGACTGCTGGTGTGGGCGGGGGGGGGGGGGGGGGGGGGGGAGTCATCGCTGAAACTTCGAAGCTAGTGTTCTGTGTGCCGCTCTCGGCCAGCAGCCCTGTGGAAGGAGACCGAGCCATATGGGATACAACCTGGTGCAATGAAGTCGATCTTCTCGCGTTTAAACCTGTAACCAAGCCACAGCCTGTTGGATGTTCGATCAAGGAGAAAGATAACAACTGCGGAGAATACATTACCACCGATCTTCACTTCGGAGATGACACTAAATGAGGATGTTAAAGTTAGTTGCATATCCTTTACAGGACATCGCAGTCAACCCTATAAATTAAAAAAAAAATACTCTGTTGGTAATCTCTTGGCAAATTTACGTTCAGTAGTTTGTCATTGCTATCTGAACGACCTGTACCCTTACCATTTCGTAAAAAACCAACGCAAGGCGGTCTAAATGATGATGATTACCTTAATGTTATTTTGTTGGTCCGTACACATGCTACTTCTTCTAGTGCTCTGGAGTGATTTTTGCGTGTGGATTAACTTTCCCTATTACCAGTGTCCCTCGTCATCTGGCGAACCCACTCCGACTTCTGAGGTACTTGTAACTTACGTCCAAAGTCAAGGACTAGAAGCCAACATTTTAATCTATCTGGACCGGTGTAGGGGTTGAATCCGCTACCACGGTATTAGCACACGGGAAGTTTTAAAAAGCGAGAGCTCTTATCTATTGCTCTTGTGCTGACCTACATGTTTTTTTCCTTTTTTCCCCTTCTTATTCGTTGATAAGCCAGCTTTTGTGGCTTTGGGGATAGTGAAAGCAGTTTCGCAATCCCCGACACACCGAGTCGAGGGTTCAAAATCAGCCACAGGAAATTATCAATTGTATAGCTTTGTGTGCCGGTCTCTCTGGTCGAGGGGTTACACCACTTTCTTCGTAATCCCGTTTATCACGCAGAGCCCTCGTAGCGGGCGAGAGCTGGAAGCGGTTCGACCCCCGCTGGTGACTTGCGGGTTAACAGAGCCGGCCGCTCAGAAAGCAAAGGCAAACTACTGAGCGTAATCTTGCCAAGAAATCAACAGACAGCTGAAAGATGCTGCTATTGACAGCGATGTCCAGTAAAGGATATGCGAATTTTAAAAAAAAGCTGTGTGTTGCTTACGATATATATGAGCATCGGTCGTTTATAAAACGAGTGAAAATTCTGAACGTAGAATTGCTCAGTAAATCACAGTCAATAAATTCCGAGATTGACTGCAACGTCCTGTAACGGACATGCAACTAATTTAGTCACCGATGTATGTGAGTATTTCTATCCGTGAGCTACCTAGACATGTATCCCAACTGCAGTTATCCTAGCCCAATACCCCTGGCTGTTTCTTTGTCGCGCAGAAATGTTTACGAATCAATCAACAACAGTAGCGCCACCACACAGCCAGACACTAACCAACCATCAAGAAATGTTGATCGCCACTGGAAATTGATCACCCCCAGAAAGGTGTATGCTCGGGTGTTTGCAAGCATCTATTCTAATTAGACAGTATTAGTAGCCACGACAAAACGGGGGAGGCATGTACAGACGATAGAAAGGAAGGTATGGACTGGAGACGGCGAGCAGTTTTGTGTGTGTCGCTACGTTCTGTGCTACAGGCGAGACTTGATGTTCTTTAGTGCGATCAATAAGAAGTGTCTAAAAGAGTTCAGAACCCTGTGGTTACACTTTCGTGCTGGAGTTTTTGCGGCTGTAGAGGCGGGGGGAAAACAAGGAGCGTTTAAGGGAAATAAAAATGTTGACAGTTTTGTCTAGCGTTTAGCGAAATCTGTGGGGCGTCGCTGTGTTATTGTTGTATTCTATGTGCGTGCCGCGCCAGTGGTGTGTTATGTGCATGTGCGTTTTCGTTTAGGAGGCGATGCTAGAGTTGTGCGGGTGGACTGGTTTGCACCACGTGATACCGGCCGAGGAGGTGACGCCGACAGTAGTCTATATAAATGTGTTGTGTTAAATAAGCAGGGGTCAGCGTGGTCGAGAGGCTTAACAGATTCAGTGTCAAATAAGTAGGTTTGAAGCAAGCAAAAATGGATGTGGAAAGTGGGAATTAGGAGCTGATCCACGACTCTGGTGATCGAGTGAGACGGCAAAACATGACCGCCCACGCTTATCGGCATGCGCACATGATGGCTGGATGGAAGGATGGATATGCCCATCCACACGGCACATGACGACGATGATTATCATGATTAGAAATCTGCCTAGAGAATCAATCTGGAGTTGGGGTTGATTGCAACATTCTGCGAAGGACGTACTTTATGGAAACATATGTGTGGGTATGTGTGTAATTTCTTATAAACGTATGTGCGTATGTACATATGTACGTACGAGTGTAGATACGTGATGGTCCGTCTGTCTCATGCCTGCCTGCCTACAGGCGTGCGCGCGCACACAGACGAACAACTAATGACACTGCGAACTAACTAACGCTCTGAGTTGCGTCATCCCCGGTGACGAGTCCGTGATGTTATTGCACTGTCTCGAGTTCTATTTTAAAGTAACCTACTTCTTACCCTTATCCAGTGCGTATCAGTGCCAATCAATGCACACAGCATTTCTGAATCGTGTTCTTTTCTGCGTGGACTGGGTCATTAAACTGGGTAATTATGATGGCAAAGTTAGCACATTTTAGATAGAAAAGGCAAAGTTAACATTCAGTGACAGACACTGCCGATGGGCTAAAGGGAATGGTATATGCCTTGACATACATTAAAGGTCGATTAGAGAAATTTATTGGTGATTAAGTCCTTGACAAGTGACTAGGACGTCGCCATGGGAAACAAAGATTTGTCACTGGAGGCAGATCTTGTCCTGATGTCGGAAATATACCAATTGGAAAATATGACAAGGCAGCACTAAAGCTGGCATAAAGGTTGGACTATATGGTGATGGTATATCAGTTTGGTAGTTATCTGGTGATATCAAAGAAAGACGTGACACCAAAATGTGAAATGGAAATAGAAGGGCAAGTTCTTAACCAAGTGGATACATTTAAATACTTAAGGGAATTTATAACACCAGATGGAAGATGCACAACTGAACAGCTGCATTTCAGAAAATTAAGTGTATCTTATTCAGTAAGTCACCATCATTAAATGTAAGAAAGAGAGTGTTGACATGATATATGTGCTGTTTTGCTGGATGGCAGTGAATCATAGAATCTAAATGAACAAATCAGGAAGAACAGAGATGTGGTTTTGGAGACGAATGTTTTGAATTACTTAGACTGCCAGAGTAACTAACAACTAACAACTCTTGACTGAAAGAGGCTAATGAAACTAGAACATTATATACAACAGTAAGAAAAAGGCAAACAGCTTTCTTAGGTCATGTGATGAGAAGCGAGGTATTGTAGATCATCGTCACAACTGAAAAGATCGAGGGGAAGAGAAGCAGAGGCAGACCAAGAGAAATGATGCTGGATGGATTGAGACGGTGTCATGGAGGAATAGCATCAACAGAATTTATCCAGAACACCAAAGACCGAGATCTGTGGAAAGTCATGAACACCAAAGCCAGCTGGCAGGACACTTGATGATGATGATGATGAGTAACATGCTGGGCTACCCCAACATATGCATTAGCATCCGGCCACTTATTGTGCCAGGTCTTTGCCACGTGATATATTGCGGCATAGTAAGGTCTATGTTAAAATGAGTGTCAGGATATAATAAGAGGGGTGAAATGAGGGGTCAGCAACTTTCTCCGTAACCCCGAATACTCTCGTGGTTGACGTGAGCGTACGAGAATTGGAAGTGGTTCGAGTTGTGCCAGTGACTTATGAGAGTATGGAGCCGGTCGCTCAGAAATTCAAGGCATGCTGATGAGCGTAATCTAGCCTAGGAATCAACATACAGCTGAAAGAAGCTGGTGTTGACCGCAATATCCTGAAACAGGATGGAAAGGCGAAAAAAGTCGTTTGGTATGATACTGACTTCAAGGAGTCATGTGACTGAAAACTCTGATAATGAGGATGATGATTATGATGATGTTGGTGATGATGATGATGGTGGTGGTGGTGATGATGATGATGATGATGATGATGATGATGATGTTTACACTACTGTATCAAGATATAAAAATTAAGGCCCATTTCCCATGCCATGAAAGGTGACGAGTGTCTGTTGCTACCCTCCTATGGTTATAGACAAATCCGCACAAAATGGCTGGAGTGTTCAATTTCATAACGGTCACTTTTACTGCCCAGAACAGTTCACAGCACCCATTTTAGAATTGGTAGACATGGAAGCCCAATTAATTTTGTTTTAGACATGTTCGCCTGGAAGGGTGTTTGAAAGCATGCTCATCAGGCAGGTAGACAAACGTGCTAAACATTACCCTACCGCGACTCTTATTTCAAGATGTAGTCGGTCGTAATCTTGTCATAAAAAGTCGTAGTTCAGTAAGTATACACGCTTAACACAACGCTTAACTAGCCTGTATGTCTGTATGTATGTATGGGTCGGTCGGTTGGATGTAATCTTGTCATGGTGAGTCGTAGTTCAGTAAATATACAGACTAAACACAGCTCTAACTAGCCTGTCTGTCTGAGTTTGTGTGTCGATCCGTCGGTTGATTGGTCTTGTCTGTCCACATGTCTGTCTGTCTATATGTTTATTTGTCTGTCTGAATATCTTTGGTCGGTCTTGTCTTACGCATTTTTGTCTGTCTATATGTTTATTTGTCTGTCTGAATATCTGTATGCCTATCTGCCTGTCCGTCTGTCTATTCAACAATTTTTCCAGGTTTCTGTCTGTCCACTCATCCATCTAGGTCTGTTTATCTGCCTGTCTGTCTGTCTTCATGTATGTCTCTCCATCTGTCTATCCATCCACACGTGTAGGTATCTGTCTCCTATCTGTCTTTATGTCCGTCTATTTGTCTATCTTTCTTTATGCCTGTCGTTATGTCCATTCGTCTACCTGTCCATCTGTCTATCCACACATATGTCTAGGTATCTGTCTGTCTATCTGTCGGAACTAACAAGAAATAAAGATGAACCTGATATAAATGTTGTATGCAACCAATGATACTAACAAACACACAAACAACAACAACAACAACAATAACAACAACAACAACAACAGAAATCACTTACTAAAACTTGTTTACTAAATACAGCGATATCTTCATTGAAGGAATCTGAAGAACAGACGTCGCCTCCGGTGACACCAGGTTCACGTGGTGTACACGTGGCAAGTTCACACTTTTCAAAAATTAGGGCCAGCAAGGGAAATAGAGGATGTCTGAAATGATAGAAAAGACAACATTGGTTAGTATCTTTAATATCCTGCTTGATTTAATTACAATGGTATGAGCTCCGGTCGTTCAGAACGCAATGACAAACTACTGAACTTAAACTTGGCCAGGAATCACGAACAGCAAAAGAAATGCTGGAGTTGACTGCCACGTCCTGTGAAGACTATGCAACTCCTTTTGTTAAAATTTAATGATATTTTTTTTACAGTCTGTTTGATTTAATTAAGCTTCTTAACATCCTGTTTGGTTTAATTAAGTTTCTGAACATCCTGTTTGATTTAATTAAGTTTCTTAACATCCTGCTTAATTTCATTAAGTTTCTTAACATCCCAGGGAGTCACCTTGGCGAAGTGATTATGCCTTGCACTCCGAAGGTTGTGGGTTCGATTCCGGGTCATGTTGTTCGGTTCTCTAGCGTAATGAAGTCGATTCTCCTGCCTTCTAAATTCTTTTTAAACTCTTAACATCCCAAATAAATTTTAAAAAAATCTATTGTGTGCCCATTACAGAATGCTGCAATCAACACCAATATTTATTGACTGCTTTTGATTTACTAAAAAATGTTAGTTCAGTAGTTTGTCATTGCTTTCTTAACCGCCGACGCCTCATAACATCGAAATGAACGCAAAGCGGTCTACATTCAAACCGCCAACAGCTCATTTCGAATCCTCGACTCGGTATGGCGGGAAATTGTAACACATTGTTTCAATATCCTCTAAGCCAGTGGTTCTCAGCCGATGGGGAATTCCCCCCCCCCCCCCAGGGGGGAATTTTAGGTTTCCAGGGGGGGGGGGGTGAATTAAGATTTTTTTTCTATATTGCGTTAATACAAATACCGATTACTTGATATTGGTTTTCCCTTCATACTTTACGGTTCTGTATGTCTCACCCTTCTGAAATTCATTTTATAACGTAAGCAGATCCGCAAATCACGTTTTATGTAGATGTTTAGACTTGTTTTAGTATGTGCTATTAAACTTAGCTTCAATTATTACATATACTGTGTTGGGGCAGGGGGAAATTATTTTTAGGGAGGAAATACGAAAGGAGGGTAATGACGTTCTAAAAATATATAGTGAGGGGGGGGGGGGGGATGACGTTCTAAACAATATGATGAGGGGGGGGGGGGGGCCACGGGCCAAAAAAAGGTTGAGAACCACTGCTCTAAGTTAATCAGTTGGTGAAATAAAGATGAGGAAATGATGATTCGTTCAATCAATCATTCTATAAACCAACCAATCAATCAATCATGTTCCGTCTCCACAACTAAGGTTGGCTGCAGTGGATCTCCAACACTATCTGTCCCTCGCCTTGATTGTACATTCTGTCAGACTACAGTTGGTTCATGTTTTGATGCTATTTCCTCACTTGTATCGTTGTCTACCTCTTGCTAGCTTGCCTGATCCCTTCATAGGATTATTAACCTGAGGCTGGAGTGGGATCTAATTATAACTTCTCTTCTGAAGGCAATGGAAAAACGAAAATGGAACAATCCTCCGCGCATTGAGGCCTACAAAATATGACGCCTCTCTGGCTTCACCGATCCATAGCTGACATTACTTCGGAAAAATGTTGTTTTTTCTTAATTCAACATGCAGTCCCCACCCCACTTCCCCATGCCCACGTCGTTTGGAGTAGATCTAGCGCCGGTTCAAACCCCAACACTCTCCTGGATTTTCCCACCGCACTTTAGAAAGTGTGTAAGTGTGTGTGTGTGTGTGTGTGTGTGTGTGTGTGTGTGTGTGTGCAAGAGAGGGGAGAGAGAGAGAGAGAGAGAGAGAGAGAGAGAGAGAGAGAGAGAGAGAGAGAGAGAGTGTTGTGTGAGAGTGAGTGAGTTAATGAGTGGGTGTGTGACAGTTAGTGAGTGAATGAGTAAGTGAGTGTGAGTGAGTGAGGTAGTGAGTGAATGTGAGTGTGGGTGAGTGAGTGAGTGAGTGAGTGCGTGCGTGCGTGAGTGCGTGAGTGAATGGAGGAGCGGTGATGATCCACCACAAAACAAAAAACAAGACAAACAAGTAAACAAACTCTTGATGTAGCCACATAGACACCGCAGCACAAGTAACAAAACGCAAAAAAAAAAAAAAAAAAATAGAGGAGACTAACAAACAGAACAATAAAGACACTGGCATCACGAGGATAAACAGACACGAAGACAAGCTAGACAAGTAATCTGGAAAGCCGCCAAGGAGGCAGACAGACAAAGGAAATCTGTCTTGTTTTCTGTGCTGCGGTGATGTTTCCGTGTCTCATTACACTCAATCAGACCCTGTCTGTGAATTGTTTCAGCTATTGCCGTTCTTTGTTCGTTTGCTTGTGTTAAGTATTCCGTAAAGCGTGGCTAAGAGGTTGCAGTGTCTCCCTTAAGCTCAGGAGTAACCTGGGTCGATTCCAGGTGTATGGGTGGGCATGGTAACAAGAACCATTGCTTTACAATATCTATCGTCTCTTGGGTTGTGAGATACGATGTCAGAGAGTTGAGTTGAACTAAGAACCGACATCACTGCACTCAGGACATTCCCACACGTGCTCCGCCCCCGTCGTTCAATAGCCAGAGAAGAGGCATACTTCTAATCGTTCCCATCTCTGATTGAAAGTTGTCCTGGGCTTCCTTCTCAGTTGTAAGATTCTTCCAGAAGACCTGCCGTTCACCCGCAATCTCTATCTTTCCACATAGGGTTCTCAGTCTATTCCCCCGCCTTCTCCACCTGGTCCCAAAGGCGAACGACCACCTCTCCCTTGTCCATAGACAAATTCCTACCGAGATGTGCATTCACTGCCATCAAAGAATGGACGCGTTAGCAAAGTTGATAGAGAACTGAGCTCATACTGTTATGAGCACGATCGGACGAGAGTTTCACCACAGGGCTCGTCGCTTGCTAAGAAAGGGATAGATTGGTCACATATTCCTCGTGGCATTCAGACCTGCAAGATGTGATGCCCGTACTGCATTATGGGTCGTTCTGTGTACACGTTCAAATCCTGTTTGCTGTTGGAAATCGCAAAGAGGTGGCCGTAAACCCACAGTACTGCCAACAGTGTTAGGACAGGTAGATGGAGCTCGCTGGCTTGGATGGAATCTGTCTAGAGGAATCACACCTTACACAGATGGATGCAGATGTCGGATATACTGATCTTTGAAGTGCATAACAAGGCGTGACGAGTCCCCATGAAAGAGGATCCAGGTAGACAATGAAGTAGCCTTTACATCTCATACAATTCCCAGAAGATTCTGAAAATTGACCGGTGCCCATTTATATGTGAGGCGGGCCCGAACCCCAGAGCTGTTCTGGTCGGAATAAATCATATTACCTCTACCAGGGATTGAACCCACTGTCTCCGCAGGCTAGAGCACTAGCCACAATACCACCATGGCTACTAGACCTCATGCAGGTTCGCATGGCCGAATGGATAAGAATGCGTGGGCTTAAACATCCGGTGTGCTGATGCCGAGGTAAGCGGTTCAACCCCTACACAGGACAGCTGGACTAACATGTTGACCTTTCGTCCTTGACTTGGGGACGTTAATTACAAGTACCTCTGAAATCGGAGTGTGTTCGCCTGATGGCGAGGGACACTGTTAATGGGAAAGCTAATCCACACGCAAAATTCAGTCCATCACTACTAGTAAATAGTGTGTATGGATCTACGCTTGAGTTCAAAGCGAGCGAGAGCAAAAAAAACAAAACAAAAACCCAGATATGGCAATTCTTGAAAATAGTAATCAGGGGAACAAAGATAAATAAAATATGAATGATGGACATCACTTTAGCGAAAAGGAGAACAACGCAAACTGAAACAACACAACCGAGATATGGCAATTCTTGAAAATAGTAATCAGGGGAACAAAGATAAATAAAATATGGATGATGGACATCACTTTAGCATGAAGGAGAACAACGAAAACTGAAACAATTAACTATTTGAGACGGCCAAGCAATACGAACATCCAACAGAAACTAAAGATAAGACAAAAGAAGATTTGGAATCAACGTTACATCTGAGGGAAAGGATTAAGGAGATCAGAAAGATTAAGGAGGTCAAACATCGTTGATACGTAAAGCTCAAGGAGGTGTTTGTATACTCAACAAAACAAAAGAACAGCCTAACATACATAGGGTGGGAAAACAATAAAGATCAAACGGACAAACAGAAGATGTTAAAGATCGATCTGAAGATAAGAAGTATAATGTATCGCCAGTATGTAACAACAAAGCGTCTGGGGTCATGAGATAAAATAAAAGAAAGGATACTAACCACGATAAAGAAGAATAATTTCACGGTGAACGAAAATATCGCCATAGACATGACAGAAGTTTGGAGAGGAAATGACATATACACAAAAAAGATTGTGTAATGACATTTATAACAAAAGGTAACAGACTCGAAAAGATTAGTCATGTACCGTTGCCGTAAAGGCCAGGAAGAAAATAATACTCAGATTTCGGAATAATCAACTGGAGTAATCATATACTAAAGATAGTAGTGATGATCACGCATCAGAGATGCATCATCAACCAGAAAATCCACCCAAAAGAAAAGTCAAGAATATTCCTCCTCATCCTCCTCCTCCTCCTCCTCCCCCTTCTTCTTCTTCTTCTTCTTCTTCTTCTTCTTCTTCTTCTTCTTCTTCTTCTTCTTCTTCTTCTTCTTCTTCTTCTTCTTCTTCTTCTTCTTCTTCTTCTTCTTCTTCTTCATTATAAGTGGGTATGTGCCAGACAATTGTAAGAATAATCTGGGAGTTTTCATGAAAGGAACGGCGATAAGAAAGGAACTGTTCCCCCAACCTCATCATGCCGGCGCCAAGAACATGTCGCGGCCACACTATCCAACAATAGTATGTGAAATGGGGCTACCTCTAAGTCACATATTTAAACAACTGATAAAACTCAATGCCAATTAAATATTGTGACCATATTAAAGGTCATGTTGGTTTGGGCGGTTTTAATGTAATGCATGGTTCCTGCAAGAAGTGCTAGAGGCCAGTCAACAAGAAGATGGACACAGTCGTTGAAGACATTTTGAGGAAGAGAGTGCATGAATGTTGCCTGTCCTTTGCAGGACGTAGCAATCAACCCTAGGTTAAATTTGTAGGCAAATGTAAGATCAATAGGTTACCATTGCTTTAAGTCCAGCTTAATTCAGGTGTAGGAGTTGAACCGCCTAACTCAACATCAGCGACTGGGAAGTTTAAGGGCGAGTAGGAGGCGGGGGATGATTTTTTTGCTAGATTTATTGATGATTGTCTATTAGGCTCCCAGATTTATTGATGATTGTCTATAAGGCTCCTAGATATATTGTTGATTGTCTATAAGGCTCCTAGATTTATTGATGGTTGTCTAAAAGGCTCCTAGATTTATTGATGATTGTCTAAAAGGCTCCTAGATTTATTGATGATTGTCTATAAGGCTCCTAGATTTATTGATGATTGTCTACAAGGCTCCTAGATTTATTGATGATTGTCTATAAGGCTTCTAGATGTATTGTTGATTGTATGTGAGGCTCCTAGATTTATTGTTGATTGTCTACAAGACTCCTAGATTTACTGATGATTGTCTACAAGTCTCCTAAATTGATTTATAATTGTGTATAAGTCTCCTAGATGTATTCAGTTTCCAGTCCCGCCTGCGATTGCCTTGGCAGGGCCAGAGCAAATAATGTCTCGGGCCTTATAAGGAGTAGACTCCTGCTTTAAGGGGCTTTAATGTAATACAAGATGGAATTTGTTTCATGCTAATACTTGCAAAATACTGTTGCATTTTTATGCTAGGGAATGCTGGTGTCAGAGGAAACGAAGAAGCAGATAAGGCTTGCTGGTGTGGCTGCTGTGGGAAGCGGAGGAACAATGGACCAGGCTAGCATCCTGAACGTCCCCAAAGAGGGTGTAGCTTTGACCAGACTCCATGAGCATCAAGTTAAACTAGGTCAAGGTCCATTAGAGCTCGGTACGAGAAGTCAATGAAGAACAATCATCCAACACAGAACGGGTGTCCTTAGTCTCTACACGTTGAAGGGGATACTGAGAATGGAATACTGAAAATGGCATACAGAGAAGGGATTACTGAGAAGGGGATACTGAGAAGGGAATACTGAGAAGGGAATACTGAGAAGGGAATATTGAGAAGGGGATACTGAGAAGAGAATACAGAGAAGGGAATACTGAGAAGGGAATACTGAAAATGGCATACAGAGAAGGGATTACTGAGAAGGGAATACTGAGAAGGGAATACTGAGAAGGGAATACTGAAAATGGCATACAGAGAAGGGATTACTGAGAAGGGAATACTGAGAAGGGAATACTGAGAAGGGAATACTGAGAAGGGAATACAGAGAAGGGAATACTGAGAAGGGATTACTGAGAAGAGAATACAGAGAAGGGAATACTGAGAAGGGAATACAGAGAAGGGAATACTGAGAAGGGAATACAGAGAAAGGAATACTGAGAAGGGGATACTGAGAAGAGAATACAGAGAAGGGAATACAGAGAAGGGAATACTGAAAATGGCATACAGAGAAGGGATTACTGAGAAGGGAATACTGAGAAGGGAATACTGAGAAGGGATTACAGAGAATGGAATACAGAGAATGGAATACAGAGAATGGAATACTGAGAAGGGAATACTGAGAAGGGAATACTGAGAATGGAATACTGAAAATGGCATACAGAGAAGGGATTACTGAGAAGGGGATACTGAGAAGGGAATACTGAGAAGGGAATACTGAGAAGGGATTACTGAGAAGAGAATACAGAGAAGGGAATACTGAGAAGGGAATACTGAAAATGGCATACAGAGAAGGGATTACTGAGAAGGGAATACTGAGAAGGGATTACTGAGAAGGGAATACTGAGAAGGGAATACTGAGAAGGGATTACTGAGAAGAGAATACAGAGAAGGGAATACTGAGAATGGAATACTAAAAATGGCATACAGAGAAGGGATTACTGAGAAGGGGATACTGAGAAGGGAATACTGAGAAGGGAATACTGAGAAGGGATTACTGAGAAGAGAATACAGAGAAGGGAATACTGAGAATGGAATACTGAAAATGGCATACAGAGAAGGGATTACTGAGAAGGGGATGCTGAGAAGGGAATACAGAGAAGGGAATACTGAGAAGGGATTACTAAGAAGGGAATACAGAGAAGGGGTTACAGAGAAGGGAATACTGAGAAGGGATTACAGAGAAGGATTACTGAGAAGGGAATACTGAGAATGGGATACAGAGAAGGGAATACTGAGAAGGGATTACAGAGAAGGGATTACAGAGAAGGGAATACTGAGAAGGGATTACAGAGAAGGGATTACATAGAAGGGAATACTGAGAAGGGATTACAGAGAAGGGATTACATAGAAGGGAATACTGAGAAGGGGAGTTGAGCTCTTATGGACTAATGTTCGATGTGCAATGACACAGACCTGTTAACTAACTAACTAGCTAACTAACTAGCTAGCTAGCTAGCTAACTAACTAACTAACTAACTAACTAACCAGCTAACTAACAAATCAGCTAACTAACTAATCAGCTAACTAACTAACTAACTAACTAACTAACTAACTAACTAACTAACTAACAAGCTAGTTAACTAACTAATTAGTTAAACTAATCAGCTAACTAACTAACTAACTAACTAACTAACTAACTAGCTA
>JACEFZ010012770.1:132500-277633 GCA_014155875.1 Cepaea nemoralis
CATAAGTCATAATAAAGCGTTATCGTGAGTCATAATAAAACGTTATCATAAGTCATAATAAAGCGTTATCATAAGGCATAATAAAGCGTCATCATAAGTCATAATACAACGTTGTCATGAGTCATAATAAAACATTATCATAAGTTATAATAAAACGTTATCATAAGTCATAAGAAAACGTTATCATAAGTCCCAATAAAACGTTACCATAAGTCATGATAAAAAGTTATCATAAGTCACGATAAAACTTTATCATAAGTAATGATAAAACATTATCGTAAGTCATGATAAAACCTTATTATAAGTCATTAAAAATGTTATCATAAGTCACAATAAATCATTATGGTAAGTCATAATAAAACATTATCATAAGTCATAATAAAACGTTATAATAAGTTACAATAAAGCTTTATCTTAAGTCATAATAAAGAGTTATCATAAGTCATATTAAAACGTTATCATAAGTCACAATAAATCGTTATTGTAAGTCATAAAATAAACGTTATCATAAGTCATAATAAAGCATTATCGTAAGTCATAAAAACGTTATCAGAAGTCATAATAAAACGTTATCGTAAGTCATAATAAAACGCTATCATAAGTCATAATGAAACGTTATCATAAGTCATAATAAAACATCATAAGTCATAATAAAACGTTATCAGAAGTAATTATAAAACGTTATTATAAGTCATAATAAAACATCATAAGTGATAATAAAACGTTATCATAAGTCATAATAAAGCGAGTTACACTGTATTGCCAAGCCTGATAACCGTTTATCAATGACATGCTAGGAAATTAAACCACTTCCACACAGTCTGCCTTAGGAAGCTATTGAAGATTAAATGGCACGACAAGATCCCTGACACCGAAGTCCTAGAAAGAGCGTCCATGCCCAGTATCCACACTCTACTAATGAAGAATCAGATTCGCTGGGTTGGTCACTTAACTCGTATGCCAGATCACAGGCTCTCTAAGCGAATTTTTTACGGCGAGCTGCATTGTGGTAAACACGCTCAAGGCGGCTAGAGGAAACGCTTTAAATCAATCAATCTTGTGCCATGCCGGAAAGCGTGGGCGGTCATGACTCGCCATTTCACTCGATCACCAGCGTCGTAGATCAGCTCAGTGTTCCTGTCTCGTCCATGCCATGTATTTATTATGTCATACCATTATCCAGGTATTTTCCTCTCGGTCTGCCTCTTGGTCTGTTCCCTTCGATCTTGCCAGTTGTCACCAAGTTCTCCAATCCATTTCTTCTCATAACATGTCCAAAAAATTTTGACTGTCTACGCCTAATTTCTCTAGACAGTTTACGATGTTCATTTGTCTCCTGTAGTACTTGGTCATTGGTTTTTCTGTCTGTCCATGGTATTCTTTGCATTTTCCTCAGAAACCACATTTCTGCAGCCATCAGATGCTTTTCAGCTTGACTGCCCATTGTCCAAGTTTCACATCCATACAAAAGAACAGGCTCTATGTATCCCCTCAACACTCTTTTTCTCGTTTCAATTGACATCTTTTTATTGGTCAGAATGTTTTTCATCTTGCTAAAGGCTACTTTCGCCATGGCGATTCTTGTTCTAATCTCTTCAAAGCATCTCCCATCAGATGTTATGACTGTTCCGAGATAATTGCACCGATTCACTTGTTGAAGAATATTCCCATTTACTTGTATATTACATTGTGGTACTTCGTTCTTCCTAGTGACGACCATAACTTGTGTTTTCTTACAATTTAATTCCAACCCCAGCTTTAAAGACACTCTGAAAATCTTACTGAATGCTTTTGGAATTCATCTTGACACCTGGGAGACTGCTGCTAAAGACCGTAATTCGTGGCGTACATCATTACATAACGGTGCAGTAACTTGTGAAGCAACCAGGACTGCAAGAGCTGTGAAGAAAAGGCTGGACAGAAAAACCACTGCAGGAGATTCTTCTCCTGGAACGTCAAGCATTCTTTGCCCACATTGTCAAAGAACATTTCGAGCCAAAATAGTCTTATTAGCCATCTTAGAACTCACGGCTCCATACTTTCAACCCCACTGGATGAAATGAATGGTCATTATCATTCTTGATGGACAAACAACATTACCAAGCCTGTAGCTCAGTACATCAGACAGCCGCAGGCATTTCTTCGTGATTGTCCTCTCTAGCCTTTGACTCCCCCAGTCTACCTACAAGGCAGCGGGTTCGTGTCTCACTTTGTTTGGGCCCTATCTCTTGACTTGTACGACATTGGAGATCCTACCAGTAGCAACGCTACCTCCGGCATGGCTCATTGAATCAACAAATCACTCTACCATTTCAAACTTAGAGTCCCCCGGGAAGGTTAACCCGGTCAACAAATGCCCGCAGAAGTCGGATATGTCGGCCTAACGGCGCGAGAACGCAGCTCTGCTGTAAACAGGCACAACGCAATCACGTCCGAAAAAAAACCCGGATGATCGTCGAAGAAGAAAAAACAATATCGCAACCAACAATAACACCACCAACAATATCACCAACAAAATACCGCCACAAACAATAACACTACAAACATCACCACCAACAATATCACCACCAACAATATCACTATCAACAATATCCCAACCAACAATAACACCACCAACAATATCACCACCAACAATATCACTATCAACAATATCCCAACCAACAATAACACCACCAACAATATCACCACCAACAATATCACTATCAACAATATCCCAACCAACAATAACACCACCAACAATATCACCACCAACAATACCGCCACAAACAATAACACTACAAACACCATCACCAATATCACCACCAACATCATCACCAACACCACCAACATCACCACCAGCAAGAACACCACCACTATTACGATCCCTACCAGCAAAAACACCACCAACAGCAACAACACATACGCCACAACCTCCACGAAGAACTGTAGAATAGCTGGTGAGTTACCTCTTATTAAGACTGGCTGGGTCTGCAACCCTTGGTTGGGTATTGATGAATTTTAAGGCAGATGTGGTCGGGCCATTTGAAATCGTGTGTCGCTTAAAGTCGCTTAAAAGGTCGACAGGGTCCACTTCATTGCACCGGGTTTTATCCCATATGGCTCGGTCTCTTTCCTCAGCGCGGAAAGCGTCGCACAAAGCACGAACTCCGTAGCTCTAGCGACGACCAACAGGAGTCTCCGAAAATGTTCCTTCGTTAACCGAAGGACGCGCCCCGGAATCGAACCCACAACATTCGTAACCGGAGTCAAACAGCTTGACCATTTCGCCACGGAGACTCCCTGAAATCGTGTGTATAGTACAGAAGAACGGGTAGATCTTGGCATGGAGAGTATGGTGCTGCAGGGAGTGACCAGAGGAGCTAGCCGACCTCAAACCTTCCAGGAAAGGCCAGGCGGACACATAATCAGACTGCCACTGGTATCATTAGTATTGGGACTCTTCGCTGGCTGTAGCAGAAGAGGACCGAGCACGTTTGGGAATGTTCTGAGTGCTGTGATGACGCTTCTTGACTCAACTTAACTCAACACAACTCAACTCAACTCAACTCAACCCATCTCAACTCACTTCAACTCACCTCACCTCAACTCAACCCTTATTAAGATCACACATCCTACAGTAATGAAGATTTCAGACCACCAAATATCTGCAGTAATTATGAACACTTCTCTCTTCATTTCTCGACGTGTACTTTAATCATTTCGGAGACATGGCGACTGGGTGATATTGTTTTAGATTCCCTGTTGTCTGATGGTAATGCAATGTTGTTAGTCTTGTTGTAATGTGTTTACTGTTCAGTTATTGCTTAATGGGTGACGCAGCCTAAGGTATGCACATTTAATTCTGTATTATGCCACATACAGTTCTTTCGTCTGTCTGTCTGTCTGTCTGTCTGTCTGTCTGTCTGTCTGTCTGTCTGTCTGTCTGTCTGTCTGCATACCTGTCTGTCACCCTGTCTATCTGTCTGCATACCTGTCTGTCACCCTGTCTATCTGTCTGCATACCTGTCTGTCACCCTGTCTATCTGTCTGCATACCTGTCTGTCACCCTGTCTATCTGTCTGCATACCTGTCTGTCACCCTGTCTATCTGTCTGCATACCTGTCTGTCACCCTGTCTATCTGTCTGCATACCTGTCTGTCACCCTGTCTATCTGTCTGCATACCTGTCTGTCACCCTGTCTATCTATCTGCATACCTGTCTGTCACCCTGTCTATCTGTCTGCATACCTGTCTGTCACCCTGTCTATCTGTCTGCATACCTGTCTGTCACCCTGTCTATCTGTCTGCATACATGTCTGTCACCCTGTCTCTCTGTCCGCATACCTGTCTGTCACCCTGTCTATCTGTCTGCACATATGTCTTATCACCCTGTCAGCCTGCATACCTATCTATCTAGTATGTTAGTGTACATCAATGTACATATCTACCATCGCTTGTACAGTACAAATGCCATATTCTCTTTCTGTTGCCCATTCCTTTTCACCCCTCTACAGCATCAAACCATTCACAAAAATCTGGCTTCGCCCTAAAAGGATTAGTGGGATCCCCTGGCTGGGCAAGATCTGCGGTTGTTGTGTTTGGCTTAAAGTGTGCAGGCACTTTGTCGCACTGGTAGCAAAATAGAAACAACGGCCAAATTAGCCATCTTTGTGCGGGTCGGGACTACTTTTATTTCTATTTCGATGTGTTCGTCCGCGCCAGTGGGTGTGTAGAATTAAAAGGGAATGAATAATGAATGCGTGTACAAGAGGAATGGTGGGGAAAGAGAAGAAGATAAGAGAGGAGAGCTTGTGAAATGTTGTTTGTTTACATTACGGGGCGCTGTGGAGGGGGTGAGGGTGGAAAGAAGCAACAACCAGCTGCACAAGGCGTGTAGTTAAACAGTGGGATGTGCCTAGAAATTTCACAATATTTAAAACAGGTGTGGAAGAAATCAAAGAACTAACGAACGCATGAGTAAATCACAGAATCAATCAACTAAACGGCCAATGAGTAAACAGAACAACAAACATTGATTCCATGCGAAAGAGAAAAGCTAATACGTCCAGAGGATATGTGGAAAGGCTGGCGCAAAGACGGATATCAAAACTAACTGATAGGCTATATATGAAGGGATTCGACAGACAAGAAAAGACGTGGACCAGCAGAACACAGGCAAAACGACAGATAGGCAAATAGACACACACACACACACACACACACACACATATATATATATATATATATATATATATATATATATATATATTGCGTACCGAATCAAGGTAGGTGGGTGAGGGGATCAGCTAGACAGTTAAAGCAAGGCGGGCCAGCAAGATGGGGGAGTCGCGTGCAGGTAGGTAGGTAGGCAGTTAGACAGCCAGACATGCAGACTGCCTTAGCAAGCAGCTAGACAGACAGGCAGCCAGAGAGACAGACAGGCAGACCGACCAACCGACCGACCGACAGACAGACAGGCAAAGAGACAGACAGGCAGGCAGGCAGACAGAGAGACAGGTAGACAGAGAGTAGGAGGAGAAAGATATCAAAATAAGATACAATTAATAAAGGAACGGTAAAGTAGAAAACCTGGTCATTTGTTCGAACAATGACGAAAATAAATTAAACGCACATTTTACGAAATACACGTCTGTTTAACTGAAAGAATTGCGATTAAGAGGAAAGACAAACACTTGTATGAACATTACGTGTTAAATCACCCGCTGTATACTTGAAACGAACACCTTCGAGTTGCTATTTAAAACGAATAGTACATTAAAATGTCCTTTCAATCACTGAAGAAATAGTCTTTGGCAAATAGGCAATTAGAATGGTTTTGTGGAATAAAATAAATTAAGGGGCGATAAATGATGACAAGGGTGGTAAGTCACGCAAAGAAAGTAATAAAATAGTATGTAAGACGTGGCGCAGGTGTTACGGACGCGATTCGTAATTCCGTATACCCGGGTTCGACACACAGCGGTGCTGTCTTTATTTCGATAAAGGTATAGGTGCCGGTCGTTCAGAAAGCAATGGCAAACTACTGAACGCAAAACGTGCCCAGGAATGACGAACAGCCAAAATGCTGGGGTTGACTGCTACGTCCTGTGAAGGACATGCAACTAAATAAAAAAACAAATTAAGACGGAAACAAAACTATGTTAATTAATTTTTTTTTGTCTTATGTTTAGCAGACAATATCAACATGGTGTCACAGTTTCAGCTTTTGCCTTTTCGTTAAAAAATATATTCAATTATAAGCTAAAATAACATGTGTAAATGTCAGCTTGAAGGGTGTATCTAGTTATTCTTTATGCTGTGTGAATTCTGCAGTATCTATCTGACGAGATGCAGCGAAATATGCCAGGCAATAAATCGTACAATCTATGGTTCGTGTCTTCGTTATTTAAAATAATTATAACAAAATAATTATACCAACATAAAAATACCAATGTAATTCTCATTTCATCTCATCTCATCTCATCTCACTTGTTACTCTTGAAACATTGCGGTGTCGTGGTGAAGCATAAACAGCGGGAGAGTGCCCGTTTATGGGCTTCATATATCGAGCTGGACTCTGTTATTCCCTCTGTTCATTGCTTACCTGGCCGGCCTCTTCTTCCGGTTCCATTTCGTCTGTACATCATTGCTTGTTTTGGTATACTGTTTGTTGGTAATCTATTTATATGGCCAAACCAATTTAACTCGCTGTTTTCTGATGAAATCTTTTAAATTTTGTTGCGCATCCATCACGGGACGTTGCAGTCAACACCAGCATTTTCAGCTGCTGTTGATGTATAGGCAAGTGTTACGTTCAGTAGTTTGCCATTGCTTTCTGAACGACCGGCCCCTATACCTTTTCGAAAAAACCAGCACCACCGTGTTTCGAACCCGGGTATACGGGCTCATCAAACCGCGTTCGCAAGCCCTTAGCCACAGAGACCGGCTGCTATAACCCCCACTTTAGACCTAATTTCTGCATTTCTGATTTTCTCTCTTCTTGATACATTGAGTTTTCTTCTCGTGACTCTTATTTCTGATGTTGTAATTTTTCTTTACTCTTTTTCTGTCATTGTCCAGGTTTGGTAATTGTAGCATATAGTTGGTACGAAGATTGTGTCGTAGAATGCTTTCTTAGTATCTATTGATACGTGTTTGTTTCTTACTATTTGTCCAATGAGTTGGTTTACCTTATTGTATCTATTTTCGATCTCGTCTTCCGATTTGCCATTTGATATTATACTTCCTAAGTACTTTAAGCTCTTTATTGCTTTCAGGTTGTGTTCTATTAGATGAATCTTTGTTGTTATTTTCTTCTTTGGTTATAGTCATTACCTCTGTTTTACTTATGCTAATTTTCATGTTATGTTCCTTACACTTCGTTTAGAGTATTTATACCAATGTAACTACACCCAAGAAATGATGTCAAAGTAATTTATACCAAACTAATAATAACAAACTAATTATACCAAATTGGTTAATTAAATGAAAGCAATTATATGCAAGTAGTTATACCAATGTAATTATACCAACGTAATTAAAGTAGTTTCAGCAAATTAATCATAATTATTAATAATTATTATAAAGAAATTGTATAGAAACAAACATAAGAAGTTAAATACGATAAAGTAATTATTGTTCATATATATATATATATATATATATATATATATATATATATATATATATATATATATATATATATATATATATATATATATATATATATATATATATAATTTTTTAACTGACACCCAGTTTTCAGGATCAATGTTCGTTCTCTCAATGGTTCTAGATCCAACATTTGGTAGTGGGCAATAGTGTTCTTCAGTGTGACCAATTTGGGCTAAGATAAAAGTGTAGTAACTGAACTTCATCTCCCTGGGAAGGTTAACCCGGTCAATAAATGCCCGCAGTAGTCGGATGTGTCGGCCTAACGGCGCAAGAACGCAGCTCAGCTGTAAACAGGCACAACGCAATCACATCCGGAAGAAAAAAAAAAACTCCGGATGAACGCAGAAGCAGAAGAAGAACTTCATCTAGCCCAGGCCACTAACAGAGGCGTCATCCTAATGGCACTCAGGGATATGGAACTTCATGGGTCGGCTCTTGCCCCTGGGGAACCTTCAGCCTTTCCAAACTATGTAAAACAAACAAGGCCGATTCTGTCATAGGATTATTAATCTTAAGCTGGGATGGGCTATGATTATAACTTCTCTTCTGAGGTTGAGATTTTGAAATCTCACATACCGCGCTCGAAACACAGCTGCTGGTGATTTGACAGAGAAACACCTTGCGTTGGTGTTTTATAAAATGGTATCAGTACCACTCGTTCAGAAAGCAATGGCAAACTACTGAACGTAAGCTTCCCGTGAAATCACGACAGCAAAAACCTGGGTAGAAGTAGCGACAAAACGACAAGGGTAGCAGGGACATACTATCGTTTAAGAGCCCGTTTGCTTCGATGTTCATATTTTATAGAATGTCTGTAGTCCCATTACACTCTTTTAACAACAAATTAATATCATGTGTAGGTGAAACCGTGATCAGTTGCTTTTGAGGCTGACTCAGTCGAGGGATTATTAATCTAAGCCAGGGATGGACTCTAATATAACTTCTAATTGTTTTTGAACTGGGTACGTGTAATGGTATAATCAAATCGAATTCTTCTTGTTTCACGATATTCTCAGAAATTTCTGAAATATTTAAGTTCAGAAGCACCGATCTACAAGGTGTGGACTGCACTTGGCCCTGCATCCAGTAGAGTTTAGATCAGCTAGTCTCGCTCAGGAGGGGTCAAAAGTGAAGATTAGTAGCCTGTCGATGACCCACAGACTACACAAGCTAACCTCACCTCCCCGTGGTGTAGACCGGGAAACCATGACCGCGAGGTCATGGGCCAACTGGCTCGCGAGGAAAAGGGGGGGGGGGGGGGGGGGATACATACTCTTCTAAACCAGCGACTGGCCTAGCAAGCCGGCAGGGGATTATTTCCGGCTTGAAGAAAAAAATAAGAGGCATATTTGGACTGATCCAATTGGTAGCAATGATGAACAGACCAAAAGGAACCAGAAGAAGAGGCCGACCATGTGAACGATGGACAGAGGGAATAACAGAGTCCATGGGAATCACGATATATGAAACCCACAAAAGGTCACTCTCCCGCTGTTTATGCTTCACCTCACACAGCAAGAGGAACAAGATGAGATGAGATGAAATGAGATGAGATGAGATGAGATGAGAATGAGATGAGATGAAGCACCGATGTTTTTCTTTAGTGGTTGCGAAGCGGTCCACGACACATCCGAATATTTCTGCAGGAATGGTAAAGATGCATATTCTCCAAATGTTACTTTAGTTTGTTTGCTGGTGTTTCATCATTATCATGTGCCATGCTGGTAAGCTTGAACGGTCACGTTTCGCCATCTCACAAGAACACAAGAGTCGTGGATCATCTCTGTGTTTTTGTCTCGAAAATGCCACGTAGTCAACTCATCCAGGTATTTATTTCTCTATCTGCCAATTGTTCTTTTCCCCTCAATCTTGCTAGTTGTCACCAAATTCTCCAGTTTATTTCTTCTCATAACTTGCCCACAGAATGTAGCTGTCCACATCTAATTTGTCTAATCTGTGTACGATTTTCATTTGCTCCTTCTAGAACAGTGGTTCTCAACCGGTGGGGAATTCCCCCCCCCCAGGAGTAATTTTGGGGTTTCCGGTAGGGGGGGGGGGGGGGAGGGGAATGAAGATTATGTTAAGATCGCGTTAATACAAGAACCGATTACTTGAACTTGTTTTTTCCTTCATACTTTACTGTTCTGTATGTCTCACCCTTCTAAAATTCATTTTATAAAGTAAGTAGACCCACAAATCACGTTTAATGTGGACGTCTAGACTTGTTTTAGTATGTGCTTCCATTATTACATATACTGTGTAGGCGCGAGAGGGGGGAATGTTTATGTAGGAAATACGAAATAGGGGGAATGACGTTCCGAAAATGTGGTGAAGGGGGGCACGGGCCAAAAAAGGTTGAAAGCCACTGTTCTAGAACTTGCTCATTAGTTATTGTGTCAGTTTGTCCATGGTATTCTTTGCATTTTCCTCAGAAACCACATTTCCACTACCATCAGATTTCTTTCACTCTTGTCAGCTCATTGTCCTCGTTTCACACCCATACAAAAGTACAGGTTCTACGTGGCACTTCAACACTCTTTTTTCTCGTTGCAAGTGACATATTTTTTTCCTGCTGGTCTTGTACATACATTCGTAATACCGCTTGACTTGATCTCTTTATTGCAATGGCTAGCCTTCGTCTGTTTTTTGTTTTAGCAGCAGTCCTTACAAGTGAACCTAAGTAACTCAATATTTGTCAGCATAATTCATCAGCCTCAGTGTCAGCCTGCGGCGCCCTGTCACATGTGACGCCTGTGATTTGCTTAGTTGTCGGGTCCCCCCAACAGATGACGCTGTTTGAGCCGCCTGAGGCCCCTGTATAACCTGGGCAGTAGATCTGACTAAGACTTTTAATAAATGGGACATCTATATACCTTCGACATTCATGCAATACCTAACCATAGTGCGCCCTTTGATGCATAGATAGGGTCAGATATAGTGGCAATTCTCATGCATGGAGTCTCAGATAAACACCAAAAAGAAATGGTACGCTTGGCCTTGCAATAATAGACCATGTCACAGAGCTTGGTAGAGCAGTCACTAAAGATGTTATAGATCATAGCCCTACACTACCAGAAGAGGTTACAGATCTTGGCCAAGAAATAACAGTATATGTTACAGATCTTGGCCAAGAAATAACAGTGTATGTTACAGATCTTGGCCAAGAAACAACAGAGGATGTTACAGATCTTGGCAAGAAATAACAGTATATGTTACAGATCTTGGCCAAGAAATAACAGTATATGTTACAGATCTTGGCCAAGAAATAACAGTATATGTTACAAATCTTGGCCAAGAAATAACAGTATATGTTACAGATCTTGGCCAAGAAATAACAGTATATGTTACAGATCTTGGCCAAGAAATAACAGTGTATGTTACAGATCTTGGTCAAGAAATAACAGTATATGTTACAGATCTTGGCCAAGAAATAACAGTATATGTTACAGATCTTGGCCAAGAAATATCAGTATATGTTACAAATCTTGGCCAAGAAATAACAGTATATATAACAGATCTTGGCCAATAAATAACAGTGTATGTTACAGATCTTGGCCAAGAAACAACAGAGGATGTTACAGATCTTGGCCAAGAAATAACAGTATATGTTACAGATCTTGGCCAAGAAATAACAGTATATGTTACAGATCTTGGCCAAGAAATAACAGTATATGTTACAAATCTTGGCCAAGAAATAACAGTATATGTTACAGATCTTGGCCAAGAAATAACAGTATATGTTACAGATCTTGGCCAAGAAATAACAGTATATGTTACAGATCTTGGTCAAGAAATAACAGTATATGTTACAGATCTTGGCCAAGAAATAACAGTATATGTTACAGATCTTGGCCAAGAAATATCAGTATATGTTACAAATCTTGGCCAAGAAATAACAGTATATATAACAGATCTTGGCCAATAAATAACAGTATATGTTACAGATCTTGGCCAAGAAGTAACAGTATATGTTACAGATCTTGGCCAAGAAATAACAGTATATGTTACAGATCTTGGCCAAGAAATAACAGTGTATGTTACAGATCTTGGCCAAGAAACAACAGACGATGTTACAGATGTTGGCCAAGAAGAACAAAAGATGTTACAGATCTTGGTCAAACAATGACAGAAGATGTTACAGATCTTGGTCAAACAATAACAGAAGATGTTACAGATCTTGGTCTAGCAATAACACAAGATGACGCGTGCGCTACGGCAGTTACAAAAGAGAATCAGTCTGACAAAGAGAACAATGGGACAAACGAAACGTATGCCTCTTTACAAACAAAGTACCACAAGTATTTATACTGAGATACATGGAACGTTAAGTGTATTCAGTATTATCGTGTGGAGTGAGAATATGGGTCTCCACTGTGTAGATGGAGCAATACGGTTGCGTTTTTTGATAAATATATATATATATATATATATATATATATATATATATATATATATATATATATATATATATATACGATTGTTTTTTTTATTATTAGTTAGATATGAAAACACTTTGCTATAATTAGTTTAGCGTAATTACGTTGGTGGCTTCGGACGGAGGAGCGCAATTGGGAGGGAACAACCCTAACCCTAATGAGAGGAAATGAAACCTAATGACTAAATATCATTACACCAGGCCCTATGCCTTTCTCGGAAACTGGTCTAGGATTGAAGCTCCGACAGGCGGACAGTTAGAGCATTGCTTTGCTGACCCGGCAGCTTCTGCGTGTAGTCTTGTTCCAGATATATTGGTGTTACCTTTCCTCTGGCGTAAACTAGGCAGGTCGAGAAAGGGAACATGTTTCTAACTTCAGCTCAGGCTTTGTGCTATGGGGTGGTATAATTCCATTTTACGAACTATCATCTGTCAAGACAGCAAGGTGCCAGTCAATTATTGTTGATATAATTACTTTATTGTACTTAATTTCTGCTGTTTGCTTTTATATAATTGCTTTAATATAATACATTTCTAAAATTAACAAACTACTTTAGTATAATTGTTTTCTTATAATTGATTACTTTGGTATAATTAGTTTATTATAAAATACTTTGAAATCATTGACTGAGTGTAGTAACATTGATATAATTATGTTAGTCGCACTTTGTTATAGTTACTTTAGTATAATTTATGCAGTAAAACTACGTTGCTATAATTATTTTGTTTATTATTTCTTATGTGTAATTCAATCAATCAATCATATGCCATGCCGGAAAGCTGTGGGCGGTCATGACTCGCCATTTCACTCGATCACCAGCGTCGTGGATCAGCTCAGTGTTCCTGTCTCGTCCATGCCATGTGGCCAAGCCATCCAGGTATTTTCCTCTCGGTCTTCCTCTTGGTCTGTTCCCTTCGATCTTGCTAATTGTCACTAAGTTCTCCAATCCATTTATGTGTAATTACGCTCATAAAATCACCTTGTAATAACTATGTTGGTTTATTTACTTTTATTAAAAGTAATTGATACTTCTTCTTCTTCTTCTGCGTTCATCCGGAGTTTTTTTTTCCGGATGTGATTGCGTTGTGCTTGTTTACAGCAGGGCTGCGTTCTTGCGCCGTTAGGCCGACACATCCGACTTCTGCGGGCATTTGTTGACCGGGTTAACCTTCCCGGGAGTAATTGATACAATTACCTTACTAAAATTACTTAGTATAATTAAGATAACATAACGTACAGGACCCTTTACCAAGCCTTGGGTTGTATTGGGTATATGGTACGGGCCCCAAATTGTTATACACAATTAGGCAATCAATCGGTTATATGGCCTTCCAAAACATCTTCTCCTCTCTACTCATCTTCTCGTCGTTTCATCTACCCGTGGTGTTCTCGGTAACCTTCCAAAAAACTACAACTGTGCAACATGCAAGCAAGTTCGCATTAATTTGCCAGTTCCCCATGATTCACGTCTATGTGTTACGATTCATTCATCCTTTACTTCCCATGACAGTTTCTGGTACCTATTTTAGGTTTGGTTGACCTTGGGGACCACCGTACTTTTAAACCCCACGTTAAAGGGAATTAGAACCCATGCCACCGGGTCGGTGTGTATGCGTGCTGGCCTTTGCGCTACCGCTGTTCCCAGGGTATAATTACTTTATTATAATTAACTTAGTATAATTACTTTGGTTTAATTAACTTGGTATAATTACTTTGGTATAATTAACTGATTCAGTGCTAAGCAAAAAGTAGGATTTGACTAAACGTGGTACACTGCCACACGAACAAGATTTATAATGTAAATGTCCTGTCCCTGAGCATTGAAACTCCGGAAGAAAGCACGAAACAAAAGAAATAACATAAAAACCCTAGTATGGTGTTATATCATCCGTCTGTACAAATGAGAGTCACATTTGACGATGTATTATCCTTCGGCGTTGAATCAGTTAACTTGGTATAATTACTTTGGTACAATTATTTTGTTATAATTACTTTGGTACAATTATTTTGTTATAATTACTTTGGTACAATTATTTTGTTACAATTACTTTGGTGTAATTACTTAGTAAAATTGCTTGGTATAATAATAAATACTATATTTATTGTCACACCCAAGGCTATTGACACGCCCGGGGTTTTGATTTGAGTAAACCAAATGCACAGTCTATGTCCATCCGACATCATTTTTCTCGCTTTGCCACTACCTCTTTTCCCAATGACCTTTCCAGTTGTCTCGATGTTTTCCAATGCCTTCTCTTCCCTTAACATGGCCAAAGAAAGCTGTTTATGTCTCTTCTTTATAGTTGAATATAATGTTCTAGTTTGTCTCTCCTTTATAGTTGAATATAATTATAAATATTAGCCTCTTCCATTCCAATCGTTGTTAGTTACTATGGTATTCCAAGGTATTTGCAACATTCTCGCAGAAACCACTTCTCCGTTTCTTCCAAGCTCTTCCTAATTTATTCATTAACATTCCATGATTCACTGCCACACAGCGAGACAGGTTGTAAATAACAGTTCAGCACTCTCCTTCTTTATTCAATGATAGTGGCTTATTGCAAAAAATACTTTTCACATTCTAATATGCAGCGTTTGCTTGACCTACTTATTCTGCTCTCTATCTCTGTCACACATTTTCCATCTGATGCTATAATCGTCCCAATGATAAATACTTTCATTTATCACCACATCTCAATATGACAAAACCTCAATCAAATGCGCTGTTATATCGATAACAACGGTAACAACCTATCAACAAAAACGTTATTTTGTTGGCTGAAGAAGATACAGTCAAACCGAAACGTCCCCAGTACTACTTCGTTAATTTCTACTGGGTCTAAGCGTACCAAATTCACTTCGCCTTTTTTACGAACAAACTGATAACACTCACGACGAGAGCTTTATATAGCCTTCTCGTGACGACACCTCCCTATCGCAAACCCCACCCGCAACCCTTCTCTAGTTCATGTAGCAATATTCTGTACAATTTTCTGCTGGGCCAGATTTTACACGGGTCCAATTTCTTCCACAATCCACTTGCGCGATTTTCCTATTTACACGATTTTTGTTCAGAAATCGTTGGCGACAAATATGGCTTCGGCGCGTTCAATATTCGGCCAAATAACCGTTAAAATATCTTTAGCCGAGCCAATATTCCTGATTAATGTATTGCGTGCCATGTGGAATAATGGCTATTATGAAAGCGGAAACCGCGGCGATAAATAGAACCTGGGTGCTTTCTTACCAGAACAAGTAGTGATAAATTTTTAACTGTATAAATACCAACCCGCATGCGTGTGTACGTGTGTTTATGCGTGTGTGTAAGTGTCTGTGCGTGCATGTTTGTTTGTATGTATGTGGGTGGGTAGTGTTTACATGCACATATGCGCAGAAAGACATAATGATAGCTAGATTGGTAGATAGACTAAAGGTAGGTTGCTAGGCAGGTAGATCGTTAGACAGACAGACAGGCAGGCAGGTAGACAGACAGATAGGTATGTAGGTAGGTAGGTTGGTTGGTAGATAGGTATGTCCGTAGATAGGAAGGTAGATAAATAGGCAGGCACGTAGACAGACAGACAGACAGACAGACAGACAGACAGACAGACAGACAGACAGACAGACAAACAAAAAAACAGACAGACAGACAGACAGACAGACAGACAGACAGACAGACAGACAGACAGACAGACAGACGAATGGATGGATGGATATTCCGTTGGATAAATAGTCAGGCACGCAGACAAACAGGCAGACAGACAGACAGATGGATGGATTAATGAATTGATGGATGAATGTTTGGATGGATGGTGTCCACATCATCGTAGTTATATTGGTAATATGTTGCTTGGTCCATATTTTCTTTTCCAACCAGCACTTGACGTCTGATAGGGGCTCCGTTCGACAGACTGCCCCTCCCCCCTCCCCTCTCGTGTGCTGACAACCTTCTATGCTATGACACAGTACTGACAAGAATCTTATATCGTTGTCTATTTTTATCGCTCTTTCCACAAATGTTTCCAGTTGACACAGTATTCTTTAGTTCAGTGGTTCTCAACATATTTTGGCATATGCACCCCTTTACCATATGTTCAGAATGTCATCCCCCCCCCCCATGTTCGTATTTCCTCTCTATTAACCCCCCCCCCCCCCACACACACACACACAGTATACGTAAATAATGGAAGCTAAATTTACTAACACATACTAGAACAAGTCTAGACATCTACATAAAACGTGATTTGCGGGTCTACTTACGTTATAAAATAAATTTCAGAATGGCGAGAAGTGCAGAACTGTAAAGTATGGAGGGAAAAAACAACATCAAGTAATCTGTTCTTATATTAACACGATCTTGAAATGATCTTAATTCTCCCCCCCCCCCCCCCCCGAAACCCTAAAATTCCCCCCTGGGAGGAATTCCCCACCGGTTGAGAACCACTGCTCTAGTTTGTATCTTCTCATAATGTGTTTGTGAAGTTCAGTAGTTGGCCATTGCTTTCTGAGCGACCGACGTCCAAACCATTGTGAAAATCAAAGGGGTTGAACCGCCTACCTCGCTAACAGCGTACCAGAAGTTTACGAGCGAGCGCTCTTATCCGTCCGATCACATTGATATCTGGAATGTAACTAAAAAGAGGAAACTGGTCCAGTTCATTAAGAGATGTCGCAAGACTATGTAATCATCAAACACAGCAATTAGTCGCCAACGAAGTTTTAGCGTTTCTTAAAACCGCCTGCAGATTCTGAATTGTAAAAGGTAGGAATTTATTTCCCGAATGTTTCACGTTGTACAAGTATGATATTTAGTAGCTAACTAGCGACTCGAGGCCGGCGTGGCCGAAAGGATAAACGTGGGGTACTCTGATGGCGGGGTAAAGGTTCAGTGGGACTTAAACCTTGACTTCTCATTCAAACAGCAATGGCAAGCTACTTAACGTAAAATTGTTGAGACAATCAATTCGGCGTGGAACGCCACGTTCTGCAAAAGACATCCATCATTTTTAACTAACCACTAATTTTTTGTTTCAGGACTTGCATCTTTCTTGTGAGGACAAGCAGTTTTCCTGTGAGGACAAGCATCTTTCCTGTGAGGACAAGCATCTTTCCTGTGAGGACATGCATCTTTCCTGTGAGGACATACATCTTTAATGTGAGGACATACATCTTTCCTTGAGGACATATAACTTTCCTTGAGGACATGCATCTTTCCTGTGAGGACATACTTCTTTCTTGCGAGGACACACATCTTTCCTGTGAGGAAAAGCATCTTTCTTGTGAGGACAAGCATTTTTCCTGTGAGGACAAGCATCTTTCCTGTGAGGACAAGCATCTTTCCTGTGAGGAAATGCATCTTTCCTGTGAGGACATACATCTTTCTGTGACGACATACACATTTCCTTGAGGACATACATCTGTCATGTGAGGACATACATCTGTCCTGTGAGGACATACATCTGTCCTGTGAGTAAATACATCTGTCCTGTGAGGATATACATCTTTCCTGTGAGGACATACATCTTTCCTGTGAGGACATACATCTTTCCTGAGAGGAAATACATCTTTCCTGTGAGGACATACATCTTTCCTTGAGGACATTCATCTTTCCTGTCATGAAATACATCTTTCCTTAAGGACATATATCTTTTCTGTGAGGACATATATCTTTCCTGTGAGGACATACATCTTTCCTTGAGGACCTATATCTTTCCTAGAGGACATACAACTTTCCTGTGACAACGGGAGTCTCCGTGGTGGAGTAATTAAACCACCTGCCAAGAACTCCGAAGGTTGTGGGTTCGATTCCGGAATGCGCCATTCCGTTTTCATGTGCAGTTTTCTCGGAGACTCCTCGGGGTTATCACTGGAGAACGGATTTCGTGCTTCGGTCAAGTTGCCCTGTGGATAGAGGCTGAACTATTTGAGATCACACCCGGTGCAATGTCGACCTTCTTGCCTTTCAAAACCCTTTCTGACAATCCAGTAGCAAGATGCAGATGTAAGCCATCGACCATTTCGTATTTACTACAGGCGAAAATTGTGACTTTTGAACTTGTTACCGAAAAATTCTCAGTGTAACATGGACCATTAAGAAGACTAGATCTGGCAGTCTACGTGATTTGAACATAGAAGACGACAGCCTCGATAACTGAATTATTTCACCATAATAAACGTTATAGGTTATAGAGGTTTGTAGTAGTAGTAGTAGTAGTAGTAGTAGTAGTAGTAGTAGTAGTAGTAGTAGTAGTAGTAGCAGCAGCAGCAGCAGCAGCAGCAGCAGCAGCAGCAGCAGCAGTAGTAGTAGTAGTAGTAGTAGTAGTAGTAGTAGTAGTAGTAGTTGTTGTTGTTGTTGTTGTTGTTGATGTTGTTGTTGTTGTTGTTGTTGTTGTAGCAGTAGTAGTGGTAGTAATAGTAATAGTAATAGTAGTAGCAGCAGCAACCCATGTGTCGACTACGCTGTGACCAAAAAAAAAATTAAAAACGTACAAAAAGCTGTCCAATAAACGTTATCGATTACAGATGGAAAAAAAAAACTGTTTATTTTAGCGATTGGTTATAAACATATTTATCTCATCATCGTTTGCCTTCTATTTTGGTCAGGTTTCATTTTCATTGACCTCGGATATCTCCATAAGTGCCCAAGTCTCCCCTCTATAGCTCTCAACGAGAGATTCTCACCACAGTGCACCAACTCCGTAGCACCGGAAAGGATCACTTCTTAAGACATTTTCTGGAACCATTTTAGGCTATGTCTATATAGAGCCGGGGCCGTGACCAAGGAGTTGCGAACGAAATTCTGCACACCGTGTTTAAAACACAGCTGCGGTCCATTTGGAAGCAGACCGCCTTGCATTGGTATTCATTCGTTTATATAAATGATCTTCCCCTATATCTTTCGTCGTCCTGCGATCTATTTACAGACGACTGCACAGTAAATACAAACGATATCGATTGCAATGTGCTAGAATCATCCTTTCTAGAATCATAAACAGTGTAGTTAACTGGAGTCATGCAAACTGCATGCAAATTAATATTTCTACAACAAAATCTATGTTAATAGCAGCCAGGCAAAGACTTCACACACTAAACTCACAGAAAACTCTTCAGCTGCACATTGGTAGCACACCTATAGGCACTGGGTCTCATCATAGATCAAAATCTAACCTTTAATTCCCATGTTCATGCTCTCGTTAAACAAATAGCCAAAAAAGTATACCAATTTGCCAAAATTTAAAATTTCGTTTAAGAAAACACAAGATATTCTATACTTCCCACATACAAACACATATTGATTATTGCTCAACAATCTGGGATAGATGCTTCAAATAAATAACAAAACGCCTTTATTCACTCCAGAAAAGGGCAGTGCGTTTAATTAACGGTGAAAAGCTTACCGACTATTCTAACCTACATGAATTCTTCAGTTACTGCCACTCCACAAACGCCTACTGTTTAATAAGGCTAAAGTAATTCACAAAATCCTATTTCAAAATGCCCCAAGCTACCTTTGGCCGTTGTTCAAATATACGCAAGACAAAAGACGCAAGAAAGCGAAAGACTAAATATATTCCATGTCCCCAAACCTAGAATAGACTTATATAGAACAAGCTTAGCATACTCTGCCGCTCAGTTGTTGATCAATCTTCCACAAGAAATCAAAGACACCACCAATCATTATACTTACAGTCGCAACCTGTTTGAACACTACCTCAGTACAGACTACATGCTCCCCCCCCCCCATTAAAAAAAAAAAACACACACACACACACACACACCCACACCCACACCCCCCCCCCCACACACACACACACACACACACACACACACACACACACACACAATAATAATGGAAAATTATCACAAACGGAAACTAGCCAATAAACATTCCCATTCGTATGGTACGTTACAACTTCCTTAGGTATTTATAATGCCCGCGTTAAACATTGCCTCAGTGAGTCATGTATTATTGATTATTTTGCATGCGTTTTAATGCTTATTGTTCTTGTGTTGTCTAAGATTAGCTTCATAAGTGGTGTTGGATGAAATAATGTATGAGAGGAACTAGAGAAAAAGGGCAGAATGTCAGACGGGCCTGCGTGCCCAATTCTTAACCCTTTGAAAATAAAGTTTGTTCGTTCGTTCGTTCGTTCGTTCATACAATAGTATGAGTGCCGGTCGTTCAGAAAACAATGGCAAAATACCAAACGTAAACTTGCCTAGAAATCGCAAACAGCCCAAAATTGCTAGGGTTGGCTGTGATGTCTTGTAAAGAATATGCATCTAACATTACCTACCTACGAGGGAGTAGGATACTTTATGAGGGAGTAGGACAATAACTACCTACGAGGGAGTAGGATACTTTATGAGGGAGTAGGACAATAACTACCTAAGAGAGAGTGGGACAATAACTACCTAAGAGGGAGTGGGACAATAACTACCTAAGAGGGAGTGGGACAATAACTACCTAAGAGGGAGTGGGACAATAACTACCTAAGAGGGAGTGGGATAATGACTACCTAAGAGGGAGTGGGACAATAACTACCTAAGAGGGAGTGGGATAATGACTACCTAAGAGGGAGTGGGACAATGACTACCTAAGAGGGAGTGGGATAATGACTACCCAAGAGGGAGTGGGATAATGACTACCTAAGAGGGAGTGGGATAATGACTACCTAAGAGGGAGTTGGATAATGACTACCTAAGAGGGAGTGGGATAATACCACCTACGAGGGAGTTGGATAATGACTACCTAAGAGGGAGTAGGATAATGACTACCTAAGTGGGAGTGGGATAATGACTACCTAAGAGGGAGTGGGATAATAACACCTACGAGGGAGTAGGATAATGACTACCTAAGAGGGAGTGGGATAATAACACCTACGAGGGAGTAGGATAATGACTACCTACGAGGGAGTGGGATAATAACTAACTACGAGGGAGTAGGATAATAATTAACTACGAGGGAGTGGGATAATAACTACTACGAGGGAGTAGGATAATAACTACATACGAGGAAGTAGGATAATAACTACATACGAGGGAGTAGGATAATAACTAACTACGAGGGAGTAGAATAATAACTAACTACGAGGGAGTAGGATAATAACTAACTACGAGGAAGTAGGATAATAACTAACTACGAGGGAGTAGGATAATAACTAACTACGAGGGAGTAGGATAATAACTAACTACGAGGGAATAGGATAATAACTAACTACGAGGGAGTGAGTATTTGTGTTATTGAACGAGTGCATAACTGTTAGAGTTTGAGTTGAGTTGAGTTCAGTTGAGTTCAGTTGAGTTAAGAACCGACATCACTGCACTCAGGACATTCCCATATGTGCTCCGTCCCCTCGTTCAACAGCCAGCGAAGAGTCATACTACTAATCGTTCCCGTCGCTATCTGATTAAACGTTCTCCTGGTCTTCCCTCTCAGTTTTGAAATTCTCCCAGAACCCCTGCCGACCCCCCGCAATCTCATTCTTTCCACATATGTGTTTAAATCTGTGCCTCCGCCTTCTCCACATGGTCCCACAAGCGCACGACCACCTCCCCTTTGTCCATAGAGTTAGAGTTTGTGAACGTGATGTAAGTATGTATGCAGGTATGTGTGTATTTCTTTATGCATGTGCGTGTTACGTGTGTCTGACTGCCTGCCTGCCTGCCTGTCTCATGACATAGTAATATGCATTGTTTATGTTTACAACATTCATTTGACTATGTACCAAAAGAAAAGAATTATCAAATCAGTCAGAAAGCCACCAAAATCTGCTGAAGACGACTACCACGTTATGGACAGGTCAGAACAAGTCAATATTCTGCGCCTCAGAACAGGACACAATAGATTACGCAACCACATGTATACAAAATTCAAGATTGATGAATCAGCTATGGGCATATGTGGATTGGCGTCGCAGACAGCAGAGCACATACTCCAAGACTGCCCAAAGTACAACATATCTAGGTAAACCTTCTGGCCTAGACGAGACGACAGTGGTAGGTAAATTCTATGAACCGCTGAGTGAACTAAAAAAGACAGTTTAATTCATACAAGAGACAACATTGCAGTTATAGTTATATTTCAGGCGAACGAAAGAAGAAGAAGAAGAATGTGACAATGTTTCTTTACCCCCTGTGTTAATGCAACATGCACAGTAGATAATTGATGAACGAAAGATGAGTGATTGGAAGGGCTGAATGTAAAACGGGCCTGCGTGCCCAATTTGTGACCCTTTGAAAATAAAGTTTATTCGTTCGTTCGTACCTAAGAGCCTAGATCAATTTTAAAAATCAGCCGCGATGCGAATTCGAACCCAAGAGCTGTGACTCGGACTGTGATGCTAGCAACTTACGCTGCAGTAAAACGAACGAACTCAACATATAACTAGGAATCTTGCCGAAATGAAAGACACACAGAGACCCAAGCCAGCGTTTCCAGAAAAATCTTCATCAACGAAAACAAAACCAAAGGAATATTTAACTACCGTGTTTTCCCAGTTCATATTTTAATTTTAGCTTTAAAAATGCACTAGGGCTTTTTTTCAGGGGATGTCTTTTTTCCCCTTCTCAGATACAAAAATATACATTTATTCATGTGCACATTTCTACATTTATTCAAATACAGTCATGTCATCTTCTTAAGTAACACGTACTAGGGTTTATTATAGGGGCAGGTCTTATTGTCAGGGAAACACGGTAGAAAACTGAAATATAATCATAAATAATTTGTCCCGATGCAGTTTCTTGCTTAGGGTGTGTGTTGTGATAGGGCCTTCATATTGTGTAGGTCTGAGTGTACAAGTTATAAATGACCAATGTTTCCCTCACTTTACAGGCGACGAGTACAGGCATCGAACTCTTGTCCGACCGAAATATAACAATCACAAATAAATAAATAATCTACATGTTTTAACAAATACAACTCATCCTTCTGTTGTTTTTTTTTTGGGTGCTCCCTTGCTTTTAACATAAGCGTAGTAAATACACGATACGTTTACTATCTGTACTGGACTGATTTTTGCTTGTGGATTAGCTTTACCTATAAACAGTGTCCCTTGCCACCAGGGAAACCACTCCGGTTTCAGAGGTACTTGTAGTTTACGTCCCCAAGTTAAGGACGAGAGGTCAATATTTTAGTCCAAATTACCGGTGTAGGTGTTGAACCCTTTACCTCGGCATCAGCGCACCGGATGTTTAAGAACGAGCAATCTTACCATTCGGCTATGCTGACCCCCAACTCATCCTTTTCATTACTCTTTGTTCCCTCACTTTGTTCCCTCACTTTGTTCCCTCACTTTGTTCCCTCACAATGTTCCCTCACTTTGTTCCCTCCATTTGTTCCCTACCTTGTTCCCTCACGTTGTTCCCTCATTTGTTCCCTTACTTTGTTCCCTTACTATGTTCCCTTCCTTTGTTCCCTCACTTTGTTCCCTCACACTGTTCCCTCACAATGTTCCCTCACAATGTTCCCTCACAATGTTCCCTCACTTTGTTCCCTTACTATTTTCCCTCACTTTGTTCCCTCCCTTTGTTCCCTTCCGTTGTTCCCTCACTTTGTTCCCTCACATTGTTCCCTCACTTTGTTCCCTCACTTTGCGGGCGATGAGTCGAGGCGTCGAACTCTGATCTAGCCGAAATATAGCAATCAGAAACACACAAATAATCTACATCTTTTAACAAATACAACACATCCATTTATTACCCTTTGTTATATAGGCGTTGGTAAGAGTGTTAGGTTATAAAGATAACGATCTAATAAACGTATTAGGTTATAAAGATAATGATCTAATAAACGTGTAAGGTTATAAAGATAAGACATAAACAGACACTTACGAATAGATTGAGTCTTTATCTCGCTTCATCTGTGAATCCTGAGATCCCATCATAACTCCAGGCATGGTGGTCGACGAGGTAGAATAAGGATAAGGTTGATGCAAAGCGGGACTTGCGTGGTTCAAACCCGCATGCGACAGCGGGTGACCGGCGATGCCTCTGTGCGGGTCTCCGTACATCCCGGCTGCCGCTTCCATTTGGGCGTATCCCGGAAGTTCGCTGTCATAATGCAAGGACGAAGACATCGCTGACACCAAAGGCATCAACTATACCAGCTCCCAAAGAATATAACAAAGCCCAGGCGATGCTATGGCAATTTAGTATTCCAAAGATGTGTGCGTCGATCTAGATAATCGATTATCGCCGGTTATAGAAAAATGCAAATGACACACCGATTACAACGGCGCATTATTTTTTTTATTTTTAAATGGACGATATCGATTCTGTATTGGTTGAATGCTAGAAAAACAAAAACGAAAGCGGCGATAAAAAGTACGGAAGCCCACAAGCAACACATTATTATCATGAATTAAAAATGCACTATGTAAATTCTATAATACATTTGCGCAGTTGCGACTGGTGAATCTAAACAAAGCGCGAAACAATATTGCGAATAGTAATTCGAGCTGCGAGCGTCACATAAATATTGCAGTGATATCTTTAAATAAAGGGTTGGACCAAGCGTTTACAATACCTATTAGTGTAGGTTGAATTTGGTAAACAAATAACGGGTAATTCCATTGCATGAATATTTACAGATTTTTTCATTTATACCGTAACGGTATATATAGTCGGTCATAGTATACAAATTCATAACGATATTTTTTCAATATATATGCATATCATTTTACTACTTTTGAGGATAAAATTAATAATTATACATCAAAGCTTTGTTTTGTGTGTGTGTGTGTGTGTGTATGTAATATAATTCAGATATAAGAATATCAGAAACAATATTTGTTTAATGTAAGTGTTCAGGTATTTAGTTCGTCACCAGTAATTTGTTATTCTATTCCACGAATCTTCACACACGTGTATTAATAACGATATAATAACTATAATTAGGGGAGTCAAGGTACAGCAATGTATATGTGTTCGATCTCCGTCGAGGCGCGAATTATTTTTTATTTTTTAAATTGACCTGAACTACACGAAAGTGGGTTTCTGGGAAAGTTATGGGTGGTAACGTCTGCCGGTTTGATATTGTCCACATCTATTGAGTGGTGATTGTACCGAATATCCTATACACCAAATTAACCTGGAAAATGTCCTTTACTTTTGCTGTTACTATAATAATGGATATCCCAATACATGTAGTCCAGCTACGAATTATTTAATACTAGCTGACCCGGCCCGGCTTCGCCCAGGCCCTGGAGGGGATCTATCTATCTATCAGTCAGTCTGTCTGCTTGTTTGTCTGTCTGGCTGGCTGACCCGGCCCGGCTTCACCCAGTCCCTGGTGGGGAGCATCTCATTTAATTCATATAAGTAGTCATATAAGCTCTCCCGTTCCCGACTATCTGTCTGTCTATCTGACCGGGCCCGGCTTCACCCAGTCCCTGGTGGGGAGCATCTAATTTAATTCATATACGTAGTCATATAAGCTCTCCCGTTCCCGACTATCTGTTTGTCTGTCTGTCCCGGCCCGGCTTCACCCAGTCCCTGGTGGGGAGCATCTAATTTAATTCATATACGTAGTCATATAAGCTCTCCCGTTCCCGACTGTCTGTATGTCTGTCTGTCCCGGCCCGGCTTCACCCAGTCCCTGGTGGGGAGCAACTAATTTAATTCATAGAAGTAGTCATATAAGCTCTCCCGTTCCCGACTGTCTGTCTGTCTATCTGTCTGACCGGCGTGGTTTCGCCCAGCTTTTGGCGCACAGTAACTTAAAAGAATGTCCTTCCACACACCATTCAATGAAAACTGTAGAAAAAGATGGGTTAAAATGTTATGCATAATGCATTATTTTTATGCCAACTGTAAAAATACTTAAAGATTATATCATTATTTAATATAACTCATATGCCTAAAAATAACTATAGACAAAGAGTGTAACAATAGTGCAGGAAAGTCCAACAATATGACTATAAAGTATTTGGAAATGTTATTAAAAGTTATGCCCCTTGAAATAACTTTTCTAGAGTGAAGTGCCCCTGCTATATAGACATTATATAATGAAAATGGAAAAGTAAATGTTATTAAATAAGTCGAAGATTTTACATTCAGAAATTATTATAGTCGGTTGCACAGGAATGAAAGGAAGACGTGTAGAAAATTTCATCTCAATCGGATGTACCGTTATCGAACGCATCCAAATCCACAAACCCACAAACCCACAAACATACAGTCTCTTTTATAGATATAGATAAGGAATTATGTCTATAGTTATTTGTGTGTGTTTGTGGGTATGTGTGTGTTCGCGCGCGGGGGAGGGCAACAACAAAAGGTGTATATTTAGTAACGGGCATCAGAAACAAGTATATTGTAAATGTGAAAGGAATTTAAAATATTTAATTTATTCGGTACATTTCAACTACAAAGACACTAAATTATGATTTTCGTATTTTGACTCGTAAGGTAGCATGGGTTCTTTCAGTATTTGTCTGAATTTTTAATTTACCATCAATGATTACGTTCCATGATCTTCAAAATCATATTTATATTCTGAGGTTTACGTGTCAACTATTTCCATGGTTTTCAAATCTATATTGATGTTGTAATTATTCCATGGTAACTATTTCCATGGTTTTAACATTTATTGATGTTGTAAGTTTTACGTGTCAACTGTTTCCATGGTTTTCAAAACTCTGTTGATATTTTAAGTGGTAGTAAATCAACATGCATACGAAAAAGAAGCTGATAGAAGCGTTTTCGTTCCAACGTTGTGTTGTCAGTGCCAGGGATGGATAGTCCTAGAGATGCACGGGTGTAAAATCACATCGTGTGAGATGAGATGCACAAGAAACGCAGCTGGAATATACCAAGAAGAGATAGAGAGACAAATGAGAAACTAAAAACAAATGTTGGGATAACACCAATTGCTGACTTTATGGATGATCAGAGAGTTAAATGGTTCAGACATATAACTAGAACAGAACAAGATCAACCAATATCTGTTGGCTGTTTGTGATTCTTGAGCAAGTTACGTTCAGTAGTTAGCCATTGCTTACTGAACGACCGACACTCAAACCATTGTATGGAATACCAACGCAAGATGGTCCGCTTCCAAATCGCCCGCAATTGTGTTTTGAACGTGTACGCGGGATTACGAATTGCCTTCGTCACATAGACGGTGAAAACTGGGCTTGAAAAATGTTTGCATATCCTTTACAGGACATCGCTGTCAACATCAGCATCTTTCAGCTGATTGTTGATTTTTTGGCAAGATTACGCTCCGTAGTTTGCCATTGCTTTCTGAGCGGCCAGCTTACATACCCCGTAAGTTACCGACGCGATTCGAACCACTGCTGATTCTCACCGTCGTCACGTTACTTACGAGAGTATACGTGATTACGGAGAAAAGTTGCTAACCTCTAGGCCAGGAAGCCGGCGAAAACTGGGCTAGTAAATTTATATAGTTGGTTAACTAATGTAGACATGTTTTATATTTGGTAAAATAATGTAGTACTTTTTATACGTGGTCAGTTAATTCTCTTTTATAATTGTATATACTTGTGTTCATATCAGTATAGTTACCCAAGTTAGTGAATTATATACATATTCACCAGAAATGCAGTTATAATATTCTGTCTATTGTGATGTTTGGATCTATAGGGTGTATTTTTAATGACTGTAGAGTTTTTGAAAATATTGCCGTTCCAAGTTTTGTATTCACCCCTAGTCATTAACAATATACCCTATATACGTGTACAGTATATATATATATATATATATATATATATATATATATATATATATATATATATATATATATATATATATATATGTTTGCCTGTCGGACTTAGAATTCGCTCTTAGGCGGATTTTTAACATCGACCTAGCCTTAAATGGGCACCTTGGAAATGAAGGTGGCCTGTGTGGTACTGACCATTGTGTATTAGATCTATGACCATAAGCCTAAATATAGACATGTAAAAGGAGTCCCTTTACTTATTATAATTATCCCAGAACAAGAGGTTATATTAACCGAGCTATACTGTGTTTAAATACCGGAAAGATTATCTTGTGGCTAAATACTGGAAAGACTATAAAAAATCCCTTGGCATGTGGAAATCGAAAAAGAGTAGCCTACCGGCGCTGGCCGGGCAAAATTTCGAGTTAAAAATCTACCTAAAGTATTTCAGGATCCTCGCCGGTGCTACGGAGTTCGTGCACTGAGTTGAGTTTCTCCAGACTCAGGTTTGAGTTAGGAGAACAGAGCACTTATGGGTTACACCCGTGTGCCGTGATGTTGATCCATAAACTAAACTAACTATACCAGAATGGCTATATTGTGGCTAAAAGCTGAAATTGATATATTGTGGCTAATTACTAAAATGGCGAATACTTTAGCTAAATACCGGAATGACTATATTGTGGCTAACTACCAGAATGGCTATACTGTGGCTAAATACTGAAATGGCTAATACTGTAGCTAAATACCGGAATGGCCATACTCAGACTAAATATAGAAATGGCTAATACTATGGTTAAATACCGGAATGGCTAATACTGTGGCTAAATACAGGAATGGCTAATACTGTGGCTAAATACCGGAATAATATAATCCATGTAGATCCCAAACGAAGCGATTCCAACGACGTAGACGAATAATTAAAGATTACAGGCTGACGTATAACCCATGATGTGAGATGAGTGGTCCAGTGCAGGCCACGATTAACCAGCCTCGTTGTGGATGATAACGGTGGGTGTTTGTTGTGGATAGCGACGATGAAGAGAATCGATGATGTGAGGCGTCTGTTGTGTATACTCCTAGATCCGATGTTGTTGAGGACGAATCTGATCCATCAGTTACCAATAGGACTAGGTGGGGTTCTGTTAAAGATACAAAAGAAAAAGAGAATGAATGCGTAAGTACATCAAAATAGGCAAAACATAAAGGGGTCTACAATAGAAAGATAATACAGAAAGAAGGACGTAAGCATCAAAGAAAGATATAAAAGCACAGGCGGCGGATCGAAGACAGACAGACAGACAGACAGACAGACAGACAGACAGACAGACAGACAGACAGACATAAAGAAAGAAAGAAAGAAAGAAAGAAAGAAAGAAAGAAAGAAAGAAAGAAAGAAAGAAAGAAAGAAAGAACATAATAGACAGTAATTTAGGAAAGAATGAGATCGAATGCAAAGAAAGAAAGAGGCACAATGGTATAAAGAAATGACGAAAGCCAAAAAAGAAGAAAGAAACAAAGGAAGAAAGACACAAATAAACAAACTAAGAAAATGAAACCTCAATGGCAGCTACGTCAAAATCCTGAGCACTGTATGCGTATCGGGAGTTACGTCTGCTGTCTCCAAATGATGACAGCGAAGGAATAGGTGTACTTCGAAGCATTGCCACCTGATTCATTCACCATGTGACGTGCCGATACATGTAGGCTGTCAATTCTCTCATCTCACATGATCGCCAGTTTGTGTTCGTGTCTCGGTTGCGTCATGTGGCCAAGTCATCCAGGTATTAATCTCCCTGCCCTCCCCTCCCTCTTTTCCGTTAATGTTGCCAGTTGTCACTGTTTTATTGTTTATTTCTCGTCATCACATTAAAATAAATTATTTTTAAAGTTTCAAATAATTTACAGGATGTTGCAGTCAACACCAGCATTTTACTGCCGTTGTCGATGTCTTGCCAAGTTTTACGTTCAGTAGTTTGCTTTCTGAACGAAGCTTTCTTCTCACCATTATGTGCCCAGAAAATCGGGACTGTCGGTGTCTAATTTCTCTGTTCAGTTTCATCATCATCATCATCATCATCATCATCACCATCACCATCACCATCATCATCATCATCATCATCATCATCATCATCATCATCATCATCATCATCATCATCATCATCATCATCATCGTCATCATCATCATCATCATCATCATCATCGTCATCAGGTACCACGCCGATAAGCGCAGACTGTTATGTTTCGCCACCTGAAACGATCTCCAGAGTCGTGGATCAGCTGTTTTCTTCTCTCTACTATGCCACTGAGCCAAGCTATCCAGATAGTTACTTCTCTGCCTTCCCCTTGTTCTTTTTCCCTCAATCTGCCAGTTGTCACCAAGTTCTCTAGTATATTTCTTCTCATAAAGTATCCCAAAAATGGTGACTAATTTATCTAGTCAGTTTAAGTACTTCATATGTTTCCCGTAGGACGTACTCGTTGGTTTTTCCGTTTATCTGTTTACGGTTTTCAAGTGTTGCATGTAGATCATTATCGTTCATTGTTCTGTCTGTCCACAGTATTCTTTGCATTTCCTTCAGGAATCGTATTTCCACTGCCATTAGATGTTTCTCATCGTGTCTACTCATTGCCCATGTTTCACGTTCATATAACTGTACAGCTTCTTTATAAAACTTCGAAACCCATTTCTTATTGCGATTGATAGCTTTTTATTGGTCAGTAAGTTTTCCATGCCCTAATCTCTACACGGCATCTTCTATCAGATGTTATGACTGTCCCGAATAGCTGTACAAATTTAGATGTTTAAGAATGTCCCTATTTACTTGGATGTTACAATATATTACAAATAAGTGTCTTCATTAACCATGTCTATTATTCACCACTTGAGCCCATTACAATGAAATATGAACAGAGATAGTAGCTGCAGTGACATTAAAACAAAATAAATACATACGTACTTGTTCTTGTCTATTCTTCTTCTTATTTTTTTTTTCTATTTGTCATGATTAACATTATTACTGTTGCTTTTGCCTTTACTACTACTACTACTACTACTACTACTACTACTACTACTACTACTACTACTACTACTACTACTACTACTATTACTACTACTACTACTACTACTACTACTACTACTACTACTACGATAACTACTACTACTACTACTACTACTACTACTACTACGATAAGTACTACTACTACTACTACTACTACTACTACTACTACTACTACTACTGCTGCTGCTGCTGCTGCTACTACTACTACTACTACTACTACTACTACTACTACTACTACTACTGCTGCTACTACTACTACTACTACTACTACTACTGCTACTACTACTACTACTACTACTACTACTACTACTACTACTACTACTACTATGATAACTACTACTACTACAACTACTACTATTACTACTACTACTACTACCACTACTACCACTACTATAGCTACTACTATCACTACTACAGCTACTACTACTATATAAGTACTACTACTAACACTACTACAACTGCTACCACAACAACAACAACAACAACTACTATTACTACTACTACTACTACTACTACTACTACTACTACTACTACTACTACTACTACTACTACTACTATTACTACTACTGCTGCTGCTGCTACAACCACTACTACTACTACCATCATCACCACCACAAAGGGAAAGTGCACAGTTTCTTCTCTGTTCCACAAACACAACAGCTTTCACCAAATTCTCTGTTGATATTCCATATATCCCACACCTCTTGCAAAACAATAACTACATGCACACATCTACATCTGCTACTTCAGACTCAATACATAACGAATGTGTCCGAGTATAACAACTTATAACAACACGAGCATGCGGACAAAACATATCGATCAGTCAGTAAACCTCCCACTGTTCTAACAAACACACTGTGTTTTATCTATCTTTTATATCTTCTGAAGGATACTAACGTTTGCTCTTAAATTTCCGGTACTCTGATGGCGAAGTAGGCGGTTCAACCACTACACCGACATTAAGTTGGAATTAAATGTCGACTTCTCGTTCAGAAAGCAGTAACAAACTACTGAACAAAGCCTGGGATGAATTATAGAGACCATGTGTTGCCCATTCCCCGCTAATCACTGGTATCATGAAGGCTAATAGACTACAATGGCTGGGGTATATAGAAAGAATAGAAGACAATAGGGAAACAAAACTCGCTTACACTCAGGAAATAAATTACCGTAGACCCCGAGGTAGACCAAGAAGACGGTGGAGAGATAATATACATACAGACCTACAAGCACTTGGAATCAATCGACTGGCAAGAGAAGGTCAACCAGAGAGACGAATGGAGACGGATTGTATCGGCAGCAAAGAACCTCAATGGCTCGGAATGCTGAAGAAGAAGAAGAAGATGTGTTCCCCATGCAGCGTGATCCATTTCTCAGCCTGCTTAGTCTTATTCCAGTGAAAAGGTAACACCAATACATCTGGAATAAGTCAAACCGCAGAAGCTGCCTAATCAGCAAAGCAATGCTCTATCTGTCCACCTGTTGGAGCTTCCATCATTGACCAGTTGGTGACCAAGATGCCTGGTCTGCTCGGCCATGACATTTAGTCTTTAGGTAATACTTCCTCGCACTAAGATTAAGCTTATACCATCCCAACTGTGCTCTTCCGCCCGAAGCAAATCTCGGTGTATGAAGTTAACACACAGGCACTCTCCCGATGTTCGTGTTTCACCTCGACTCCGCAAGGGACAAGAGCAACAAGATGTGATGATGCTGACGCCTGCACTGATTGAGATCTAGTCTAAATAGGGCATGTTTCCTTCACTGGTTTATAAATTTTATTGTGAACTGACTCCACCCCAGTGCCGAGACTAACCTCTAAACAGATAGGAATGGTTTCGAATCCTGTTGAAGAAATCTTCTTCTTCGTTCATCCGTAGTTTTGTTTCTTTTTTTTTCCTGACGTGATTGCGTTGTGCCCGTTTACAGCAGAGCTGCGTTCTTGCTCCGTTAGGCCGACACATCCGACTTCTGCGGGCATTTTTGACCGGGTTAACCTTCCCGGGCTGTTGAAGAAATGATTCTAATGATAATAATTTTCCAAGCTGCCCGATGATGTCGTAACTCATTCCGAGTCTCTGGGTAGTAGATCGGTCACATAGCCCCCTTTGACATGGGCGAGAAATATGAAGTTCGCTAGTACGCTGCTCATCTCATCTCATCATGTTCAGTTGAGAACGAGTCGAATGTATACTTGACTAAATAATAGGTCAAATGGGAAATAGGGGTTGGGGATCTATGGTAGAATAGTGTTAATGTGGTACTTAGAGAAAGACGGCAAACTGGGTTATATAATGGTGTGGTGAAGTTGGATATCTCGGCCAAACAAATCGGCCATGCAGAATACATTTCAAGAAGAAAGTGATGAGAATGTAGTAGTAGTAGTAGTAGTCGTAGTAGTAGTAGTAGTAGTAGTAGTAGTAGTAGTAGTAGTAGTAGTAGTAGTAGTAGTAGTAGTAGTAGTAGTAGTAGTAGTAGTAGTAGTAGTAGTAGTAGTAGTAGGAGGAGGAGGAGGAGGAGGAGGAGGAAAAGAAGAAACAGGAGAAGGAATACTAGTGGTGGCAGTAGCAGCTGTAGTCAGGGACGTGCCGTGCTATGATACAGAGAGGCGGTCGTATCAGGCGGCACCGTAAGAGGCCGGATTTTTTAAAGAAAAAAACATGTAAGGGGCGGCATTTCGAAGACCCTCATCATACTGAGAAAATCTACCGCATGGTACTGGCTGTAGTAGTAGTAGCAGTAGCAGTAGTAGTAGTAGTAGTAGTAGTAGTAGTAGTAGTAGTAGTAGTAGTAGTAGTAGTAGTAGTAGTAGTAGTAGTAGTAGTAGTAGTAGTAGTAGTACGAGTATTTGAGGCTAGATTAGTAGACGGATCAACATCACGTCACACGGGTGAGAACCCATAAGTGCTGCGTTCTACTTCTAACTCAAGCCTGCGTCCCGAGAATCTCATCTCAGTGCACGAACGCCGTAGCGCTGGCGAGAATCCTGAAATACTTTGGGTAGATTTTTAACTCGAAATTTTGCTTGGGCAGCCCCATTAGGCTACTCTTTTTCGATTTCCAATTGCCAAAGGATTTTTTACGTGTGCAACAACACACACGGGCGTCCGATCTCGCTACCCAGAACCAGGGGAAATTTTGTTATTTTTGTTTTTTGTTTTTGTTATTATTATTTATTATTAATTTTGTTAGAGGTCCTCATGAAAACATCCCGACCTTCATCGGGGCTTGAACCCGGGACCTCCAGCACTCGAGGCGGACACCATACCTCAAGACCACTCAGGCCCCCCCCCCCCCCCCCCCCGTAGTAGTTGTTGCTTTTTGTTATTATTATTTTTGTTGTTGTTGTAGAAGAAGAAGTTAAGGAATAAGTGACCAGCCTGTCTTAAAGTAGACACCACGCGTCGCACAGGCTTAGATTTCTCCCTATATCCAACCCAATCAATATCCATAAATAGATCCCACATTATTTACTCATACACCCTCGCGGGGATCCCCTGGGGGAGATCTCCGGCACTTTGCGAACACCACAAACTCCCGAAAAAAGCCAACCTCCCGCTTTGTAGCAGTTTTCAAAAACGCAAATCGGTATCTTTTCAGTGTTGTGTTTATTCCGCCGCTGTCTAGACAGTTCGGCTGGGAATGAACTCAACAAGGCCCTGTGTGTTACTTGCCTTGATCCGTAGCTAGACTAACAACACACACACACAGAAGCACTTTCATAAAAAGAAAAACCTCCCTGGTAATGCAATCACTGCAGCCACGTGGCCTCATTTTCGGAGAAACAAGTCGCAGCCATTTAATCTCATTTATATTCTGTATACGACGTTTTCAAACGTAAATTGTGCTGCAATAGATAAGTAATTATATAAAGATGGTAATATTCGTTTTTTTTCCTTTAAATCATTGCTCGTTTATCATATGCAGAATGCTCTCTCTCTCTCTCTCTCTCTCTCTCTCTCTCTCTCTCTCTCTCTCTCTCTCTCTCTCTCTCTCTCTCTCTCTCTCTCTCTCTCTCTCTCTCTCTCTCTCTCTCTCTCTCTCCCGGAATGCTGTCAGCAGCTCTCCATAAGTTTGTCAGTAGCTATGTACATTACCAATACATGTTCAATGCATTTTACTGCGTTCGTCCCAGGCAGTTAGAGAACTTATATCCAGACAGTTATCATTTTGTACCCAAACATGGCATACCTTGCACCTTGGCAGTTATAACCTCCTGTACCTATATATTTACAACCGTTACCTATATATGTACACCAGTTACCTATATATTTATAACCTGTACCTATACATTTACAACACGTACCTATATATTTATAACCTGTACCCAGACATTTATAAACTTGACCCATCACCCATGGAGTGACGACTGGTCTATTAATTATGGAACCAGCGCTATATACCCGCCGGCTTCCTAGCCTAGTGGTTAGCGACTTTTCTCCGTAATCCGTATACTCTCGTGGGTAACGTGATGACGGTGAGAATCAGCAGTGGTTCGAATCGAATCGGTAACTTACGGGGTATGTGAGCCGGCCGCTCAGAAAGCAATGGCAAACTACTGAGCGTAATCTTGCCAAGAAATCAACATACAGCTGAAAGATGCTGGTGTTGACAGCGATGTCCTGTAAAGGATATGCAAAAAAAAAAAAAACTATATATTTATAACCTGTAACTATATATTTATAACATATACCCACACATTTGTAACGGGTATATGTAAATTTCAAACCTATAGCTATACATTATAACCTGTACTTATACATGTATAACCACTGCTTATAATTGTATAACCTGTACTCACACATTTATAACCTACCTAGACATTTATAACGTATCTCCAGACAATTGTAACCTGTACCCTGACATTTAAAATTATCTCTCATACATTTATAAACTGTACCTATACACTTACAACCTGTACCCAGACATTTATAACCTGTACCTATACACTTACAACCTGTACCCAGACATTTATAAACTGTACCTATACACTTACAACCTGTACCCAAACATTTATAAACTGTACCTATACACTTACAACCTGTACCCAGACATTTATAACCTGTACCTATACACTTACAACCTGCACCCAGACATTTATAAACTGTACCTATACACTTACAACCTGTACCCAGACATTTATAAACTGTACCTATACACTTACAACCTGTACCCAGACATTTATAAACTGTACCTATACACTTACAACCTGCACCCAGACATTTATAAACTGTACCTATACACTTACAACCTGTACCCAGACATTTATAAACTGTACCTATACACTTACAACCTGTACCCAGACACTTATAAACTGTACCTATACACTTACAACCTGTACCCAGACATTTATAAACTGTACCTATACACTTACAACCTGTACCCAGACATTTATAAACTGTACCTATACACTTACAACCTGTACCCAGACATTTATAAACTGTACCTATACACTTACAACCTGTACCCAGACACTTATAACCTGTACCTATACACTTACAACCTGTACCCAGACACTTATAACCTGTACCTATACACTTACAACCTGTACCCAGACATTTATAACCTGTACCCATACATTTATAACCTGTACCTATACACTTACAACCTGTACCCAGACATTTATAAACTGTACCCATACATTTATAACCTGTACCCAGACATTTATAACCTGTACCTATACACTTACAACCTGTACCCAGACATTTATAAACTGTACCTATACACTTACAACCTGTACCCAGACATTTATAACCTGTACCTATACACTTACAACCTGCACCCAGACATTTATAACCTGTACCTATACACTTACAACCTGCACCCAGACATTTATAACCTGTACCTATACACTTACAACCTGTACCCAGACATTTATAACCTGTACCTATACACTTACAACCTGTACCCAGACATTTATAACCTGTACCTATACACTTACAACTTGTATCCAGACATTTATAACCTGTACCTATACACTTACAACCTGTACCCAGACATGTATAACCTGTACCTATACACTTACAACCTGTACCCAGACATTTATAACCTGTACCTATACACTTACAACTTGTACCCAACCATTTATAACCTGTACCTATACACTTACAACTTGTATCCAGTCATGTATAACCCGTACCTATACACTTACAACTTGTATCCAGACATGTATAACCTGTACCTATACACTTACAACTTGTACCCAACCATTTATAACCTGTACCTATACACTTACAACTTGTACCCAAACAATTTTATCCTGTATCCTCACATTTAAAATTATCACTCATACATTTATAACCTGTACCTATACACTTACAACTTGTACCCAACCATTTATAACCTGTACCTATACACTTACAACTTGTACCCAAACAATTTTATCCTGTATCCTCACATTTAAAATTATCACTCATACATTTATAACCTGTACCTATACACTTACAACTTGTACCCAACCATTTATAACCTGTACCTATACACTTACAACTTGTACCCAAACAATTTTATCCTGTATCCTCACATTTAAAATTATCACTCATACATTTATAACCTGTACCTATACACTTACAACTTGTACCCAACCATTTATAACCTGTACCTATACACTTACAACTTGTACCCAACCATTTATAACCTGTACCTATACACTTACAACTTGTACCCAGACATATATATATATATATATATATATATATATATATATATATATATATATATATATATATATATATATATATATATATATATATATATCCCTATACCCAGACATGTATAATCTGTACCCATAAATTTATATCCTGTACCCAGACATTTATAAACTGTACCCAAACACTTACAACCTGTACCTATATATATTTATAACCCTATACCCAGACTTCTGTAACATGTACCCATAAATGTATAACCTGTACCCAGACATGTATAAACTGTACCCAGACATGTATAAACTGTACCCATGTACATATACTATTATAACCTGTACTCTTAAGTTTAGTTTAGTTTAGTTTAGTCGGCGAATCAACATCACGGCACACGAGTGTAAACCCATAAGTGCTCCGTTCTCCTCCTAACTCAAGCCTGAGTCCGGTGAATCTCACCTCAGTGCACGAACTCCGTAGAAACCGGCGATGATCCTGAAATACTTTGGGTAGATTTTTAACTCTAAATTTTGCCCGGGCAGCGCTTTTAGGCTACTCTTTTTCGATTTCCAACTGCCAAGGGATATTTTACGTGCGCAACAATACACACGGGCGTCCGATCTCACTACCCAGAGACCAGGGTAAACTTTATTACTAGAAGTCAGCGTAAAAAAAAAACAACAACAACCCCGGCCCTTATCGGAGCTTGAACCCGGGACCTCCAGCACACTACTCGGACACCATACCTAGAGACCACTCACTCCCAATACCCTTAAGTTGTGTTCATTAAAACAAAATAAGTGGATTCTGTTAAGTAAAAGCCCATTGTTATGTTTTCAACACCCTCTATCTCCAAGGGCTAGTATTTACTGAAGAAATGGGAATTGCATATGACATACAGGGCCGACCGTTCTATCCTCATTTCTGTCTACATTAACTGATTCAATGTCGAGGGATAATATGCCGCCTAATGTGACCTGTCTCTGTGGCTAAGGGCTTGCGAACGCGGTTTTTGAACCCGTATACCCGGGTTCGAAACACAGCGATGCTGGTTTTTTCGAAAAAGGTGTAGGAGCCGGTCGTTCAGAAAGCAATGGCAAACTACTGAACGTAAAATTTGCCCAGGAATCACAAACAGCGAAAATGCTGGGGTTGACTGCTACGTCCTGTGAAGGACATGCAACTTAAATTTTTTTTTTTTTTTATGTGACCTACCATTTGAACGGAAGGGCGATATATCGTAATACTAGGGTCAACGTGTTATTTGTTTTGTTGTGTAGTATCTTCCGCAATTTCAGTGCTCAGCAAACGGATATTTACTTTGTAATACTTGTTCACTTGATTGTGTACCAGGTTTGGTCCTAGCTGACATTTTGTTTGTCACTGAATCAGTTAATACAACGCCGCAGTGCAGTGTTTGGTTAACCTGGACATATTCCAGTGAATCACAGGGGGCTGGTAATGACAGGACAACCCTGAGAAACCCTGATAAATGTACAATGAGAGAGTCAGCAAACACCGAGAAGTAGACGGTAACATTCCCTAGAACACCAACACAAGTAACAAACTGGACGTTGCGGACAAAGACCTCGTCAGCACACAAACAACAAAGACACAGCGATACAACAACATGAATAAAAATATATAAAATTTACTCATCTGTTTCCGTGTTGTGGATTGGACATTATAAGCGTGCATCCCTAACCATTACACCAACGGCCCCTTTACATATACTAATACTAGCGCATTAAAACGAGGAAGGGGAAGAGGGGTGTGAAGCCTGGCCACTGGTTGGTCACGAAGTGTACTAACCACTATGCCATTTGGCACCCTGGCTCAAGGGCAAACTGAAACCTGTTTGATGAGATCCCACCTGAAATGGATTCCTGTAAATTAAATGAAGAATATTCTCTGCGATTTATCTTTTTCAATCCAGGTGATTAAAAGAGTTCTTCTGGGCTGTTATTTTTTAAATTCTTTTTTTTTTCTTCGTCGCCTTTGAACTCAAGTGTAGTCCATAAAAGTGCTACTGCACTGATTTTTGAGTGTGGATTAGCTTACCCTATTACCAGTATACCTAGCCATCAGGCGAACTCACTCCAACTTCAGAGGTACTTGTAATTTATGTCCCCAAAGTCAAGGCCGAGAAGTCAACATTTTAGTCCAGCTGACCGGTGTAGGGGTTGAACCCGCTACCTCAGCATCAACACACTGGATGTTTAAGAATTAGCGCTCTTATCCATTCTGCCTTGCTGACCTCCTTCTGAGCTATGTCGAGCCATTGCTGATTAACGGAAGCCAATAAATGACAATTAACAGGTAAGTGAGAAATTATGCGGTATTGTGTGGGAATTGTCTAGGAATTATCTGGGAATTGTCTGGGAATGTTATGGGAATTGTCTGGAAATGGTCTGGGAATTGTCTGAAATTTGTCTGAGAATTATCTGGGAATTGTCTGGAAACTGTTTGAAAGTGGTCTGGAGATGACCTGGGAATTGTCTGGAAATGGCCTGGGATATGTCTGGAAGTTGTTTGAAAATTGTCTGGAAATGATCTGGAGATGGTCTGGGAATTATCTGGAAATTGTCTGTGAATGATAGGAGACAAAGAAAGGATTTAACCACCTCACCTTTTATGTAATGGCCTAGAATATGTGAAAACTTTATATCCTAACATCTGCAAAAGGACAACAGGACCACCTGTCTCTTCTGACTTTTAACTTGGAGGGAGAAACTGCATGCGACTACAAGTGGCGTGTACAAAAACATGCACAAGGCTGTTACACACGCCGTAAGACGCACTGGCATTTAGTGTCAGATCCATAATTTTATAGACTAAACTACACCCCAGTAATAGGGAAGTCAATGCCACATCGCCCGCTTTATTTCCCAAAAGATCTCTATGTGCTCAGTTAAGGCTGCGAAGGGGGCTGAGTGGTCTCTGGGTTTGGAGTCCGCCTCGAGTGCTGGAGGTCTCGGGTTCAAGCCGCGGTGAGGATCGAGAGTTTTTCACGTGGACTTTTAGTAATAAAATTTCCCCTGGTCTCTGGGTAGTGAGATCGGACGCCCGTGTGTATTGTTGCTCACGTAAAAAACCCCTTGGCAGTTGGAAATCGAAAAAGAGTAGCCTAACGATGCTGCCCGGGCAAAATTTCGAGTTAAAAATCTACCTAAAGTATTTCAGGATCCTCGCCGGTGCTACGGAGTTCGTGCACTGAGCTGACATTCTCCGGACTCAGGCTTGAGTTAGGGGTTGAACGGAGCACTTATGAGTTATACCCGTGTGTCGTGATGTTGATCCGTCGACTAAACCAAACTAAACTTAAGGCTGGGTTGAAGAAGTTGAACCGCATGTAAATTTTCAAAACCGCTTCAATGCGAACTCGAACCCAATACCATCAGGCCAGCGGGCGGGCGTCTAGACAAGCGGCTTGTAGCCTACTATAAGTCGATTACAATCACCAGCAAGCAGTCAGTAGTTTCAGAATAACCGTTAGGAGTTTTGTTGCAAAAGCTATGAGAAAATGTTGAAGGCAGAACGTCGACTGGAGACCCCCATAGAGATTTTATGCTTGATGAACGCCCCTAATATAAGGCCAATTTCACACGTTTCCGCTGGCGTATAGAAAAAGCATAAACGAATATCCCTAAACTGGAACGAGAAGTGAAGCGTTCACGAATACATAGGCCCGCGGTTGTGGCTGCTCAGATCTGCCGGTTAATTTGAAAACGAGAAATATTCTTGCCCGATTCATTCAACAGCTTTGATGACTGGCGTCCGTGAAGCTTTGGGGCGTATATTTTTTTGTTTGTTTATTATTTCTTAAAAGAGAAGGTGAAGGTTATGGATTCTTCTTCTACATCTTGTTATCTCCTTCTTCTTCTTCTTCTTCTTCTTCTTCTTCTTCTTCTTCTTCTTCTTCTTCTTCTTCTTAGTATTATTATTATTATCATAATTATTATTACTATTATTCGTAGTTTTCTTTCTTTTCTCCTTCTCTTTCTCTGCCGCCTCCTCCCCATCCCTCTTCTTCTTCTTCTTCTTCTTCTTCTTCTTCTTCTTCTTCTTCTTCTTCTTCTTCTCGTTGTTGTTGTTGTTGTTGTTGTTGTTGTTCTTCTTCTTCTTCTTCTTCTTCTTCTTCTTCTTCTTCTTCTTCTTCTTCTTCTTCTTCTTCTTCTTCTTCTTCTTCTTCTTCTTCTTCTTCTTCTTCTTCTTCTTCTTCTTCTCCTTGTTGTTGTTGTTGTTGTTGTTGTTGTTGTTCTTCTTCTTCTTCTTCTTCTTCTTCTTCTTCTTCTTCTTCTTCTTCTTCTTCTTCTTCTTCTTCTTCTTCTTCTTCTTCTTATTCTTCTTCTAACCCCACCCACAATCAACTAAGAAGACATTCAACCATCTAACCCTAAGCGCTATGGTCCTGTTGTCATGCCTTCCCCTTCCTAACTGAGAACCCAGCGGAGTGTGCAAGACAAGTACTGCAACTTCACTCTGTGGAAAGGCGTACTAGAGATCTCCAGGCAGCCATTCATAACAGAAGATAAAGACTCAGAGAAACCACCGATCTGCCCACAGTTGGTATCCCTCTAACAACTATTCCGGAGCGAACTCCATGGAAAGATGAACATAGACTATCATTACAAATCCAGACAAAAGTGAGAGGAATATTTGACAAGGAAGAACAGAACAGTGTGCAGCGCAGAACAGCCACTCTCGGCTTCCTTGATGAAGAATACCCACAGGACCTCTGGATCCTAGTCTACACAGATGGGTCAGCACAAAATGCTGTTTGAAATGGAGGAGCAGGAGTGTACATAGAATACCCAAATAATACTAGGGACACAGCCAGAGTACCGACAGGAAAGTACTGCCATAACTATGATGCTGAAATTGAGGCAATCAAGATAGCAACAGAGAAATTACTGGGTGCCAGCAATGGTACACAACCTGTGGTGCTATTGACAGATGCAAAATCAGTACTCGAGGCGCTTCTGTCTGGGAAATTGCAGTACTAAGGACACTACTTTCTGAACTTAGCAGTCAGCATAAGGTCACCATACAGTGGATACCATCCCACTGTGGAGTACCCGGAAACAACAGAGCTGATCAATTGGCTAAGGAAGGAGCCAAAGAAGAACAGCCTGATGTGCCCGTTACATACCACCAAAAGAAAAGAATGATCAAATTAGTCAGAAAGCCACTAAAACCTGCTCAAGATGACTACCACGTTATGGATAGACCAGAACAAGTCATTATTCTGCGCCTCAGAACAGGACACAATAGATTATGCAACCACATGTATACAAAATTAAAGATTGGTGAAACAGCCATGTGCACATGTGGATTGGCGTCGCAGACAGCAGAGCACATACTCCAGGACTGCCCAAAATATAACATATCTAGGAAAACCTTCTGGCTTAGAGCGACGACAGTGGAAGATAAACTCTATGGACCGCTGTATGAACTGAAAATGACTGTTAAATTCATACAAGAGACAACATTGCAGTTATAGACATATTTCAAGCGAACAAAAGAAGAAGAAGAAGAAGACTGGAGTTAGGTCCATCACCCTGGACTGGAGTCTCCCATCCCGTTCGTATGCCTTAACGTAGTAGTCACTGGAGGGTCTTCTCCGTGACTATATGTTGTGTGTTGTGTATGTATTGGTTTGTTGATGAAAGCTAGTCGCAGCAACGCCCTGTATTTCTCGTATTTGTTTCGTAATTCTGTTCTATAAAGTTGCGTTAAAATAAATGTTTTGCATATCCTTTACAGGACATCGCTGTCGACATCAGCATCTTTCAGTTGATTGTTGATTTCCTGGTAAGATTACGCTGAGTAGTTTGCCATTGCTTTCTGAGCGACTGGCTCCATACTCTCATAAGTCACTGGCACGACTCGAACCGCTTCCAATTCTCGTGTGCTCACGTCAACCACGAGAGCATTCGGGGTTACGGAGAAAGCTGCTAACTCCTCGACCAGGGAGACAGGCAAAGTTGCATTACTTTGTATTATTTTATACTGTAGGCTATAAGAGAAAAAGCTAACATGGTGACAGCTTACTTCTCTCTAGTGTAGAATCATATTGAAGTGTACGGTAGAATACAGATGAGCAAGAGGTAAACAGCCATTGGAGTGGGGAAATATAAAGAGATGTACAAACAGCTGTCTGTTGGAGTGTACAATGAACCGCCAGAGACAGAAAGTAATAGAGATTCATTGCAGGCAGCCTTCATTGTGGAGACGACATTTGATTGTTTGAGTGAGTGGGTGAGTGGGTGTGTGGGTGGGTGAGTGAATACATGAATGGGTGGGCGAGCGAGTGAGCGAGTGGGTGGGTAAGAAAGCGAACGAGTGAGTGACTGAGTGCTTGCGTGGGTGTGTGTATGTGAGAGAGAGAGAGAGAGAGAGAGAGAGAGAGAGAGGGAGAGAGAGTGCTTGCGTGCATACGTGCTTGCGTGAGTGAGTGATTGCTTACGTGTTTGAGTGAGTGAGTGAGTGACTGAGTGAGTGACTGAGTGACTGAGTGAGTGACTGAGTGAATGAGTGAGTGAGTGAATGAGTGAGTGACTGAGTGAGTGAGTGAGTGAGTGAATGAGTGAGTGAGTGAGTGAGTGAGTGAGTGAATGAGTGAGTGAGTGAGTGAGTGAGTGAGTGACTTTGGGGCTGGGACTTGCAATGATATAGTCAGGTACTGGAACACTGCATTACGATGTAGGGTAACGAGTCTTCTCCTCCTGGCTGGCATTCCCTAACAGAACTTATATTAGCAAACCTGCACATTAGTTTTAATACACATAAATATATGTTTTTATGTTGTCTAGAATGTCTTCTAATCGCTACTACCTTTCTTCTACATCTATAAGCGCGAATCAATGCTTTTGAATTTACTTGCGTGCTGTCACTGTGACCTCACGGGTTCCCCAACAATTAATATTTATGTGTATTACGTTTACCACACAGGAACTGACCAAGCGTGTCTCTTCTTTAAGTGCCCGTTATTATACTTGACACTGCATTACGGTCCATTGTGTCTGTGTATTTGTTATATGACCTATGCTGGTTTAATATAAAATGCTGAGACCCACGGTGCTATTTCTACGGTTAGATACAAATTATGTCTATATTCCATAGTAGTGAGTTCAGGTAGATGGTTCACCTCGCTAATTATGACAATGTTTCCATGGACATTGAGTTTGTCATGGATTCCCAATGTGGTAACCGGCTTTTCATGGTTAAATTTTCTCTGCTAACGGCGGCGTAATGGGTTCATTTCACACGCCGGTCAGTTGAACTTAAACGTTGTCTTCACTTCAAACCGGTAAATGTAAAATTACCTAGCAAATCGCGAACAGATAATAAATGACTGGGATTAATTGCAACGTCCTGTAGAAATAATATGCATTATTTGTTTTTAAGTTTGTCTCTAATTTCTACTTCTTCCTTCTACTTCAATGAGCGCATATCAATACTTGTGAATGTATGTGTCTGCACTCATCAGTCGGTGTCACGAAACACTACAACAAACGGAACTGAGAACCGCGCCACGTAAGATCGTTCGAGCAGTCGACTTAACGGTAAAGTATATTGACACATTTTACCGTTTTTACAATCTATTGCAAGTAATTATGTTATGTGGGTAATTATAAGTAATTCTCATTTTTGCTCATCATCATCTCATCTTGTTCCTCTTGTACCTTGCGGTGTCGAGGTGAAGTGGGAGAGTGTCTGTTTATGGGCTTCTGTCATTTACTGTCATTGAACTGTCATTTACTGCCAGCATAGTACCTTGCGGTGTATGGCAGAGGGGTCTTTGAGCCTTTGAGTCTTTCTGGGCTTCATATATCGATATTCCCATGGACTCTGTTATTCCCTCTGTCCATCGTTTACATCGTCAGCTTCTTCTTCTTGTTCTATTGGGTCTGTACACCATTGCTTGTTGTCGTATACCATTAATTGCCACATTATAAATGAATAACAAATGTAAGATAATATCCCGTAGGGAGGCTAAACTATTCTATATATAGGCACAAACACATGTACATAATCTCGGTGGGTCCTCGCCAGAAGAGCAGAAATCACAGAGCATCTGTTAAGTATGTACATGTGGCTATGCGTGCTGTTTCTTCTAATGATCTAAACATACCATGTTGTCTCATTTTATATTGTCATATTGTCATATCCTGCTGCTGTCATGATATTTCCTATTGCCATATTCGCCTTTTGGCGCAGCATTCAGAACACACGTCATTTATCTTTAGTAGAACATTAGTCTATAAGATGGAGTGAACTATAAGATGGAGTGAACTATAAGATGGAGTGAACTATAAGATGGAGTGAACTATAAGATGGAGTGAACTATAGGATGAAGTGAACTATAAGATGAAGTGATGAAGTGAACTATAAGATGAAGTGGACTATAAGATGGAGTGAACTATAGGATGAAGTGAACTATAAGATGGAGTGATGAAGTGAACTATAAGATGAAGTGAACTATAAGATGGAGTGATGAAGTGAACTATAAGATGAAGTGAACTATAAGATGGAGTGATGAAGTGAACTATAAGATGAAGTGAACTATAAGATGGAGTGAACTATAGGATGAAGTGAACTATAAGATGAAGTGATGAAGTGAACTATAAGATGAAGTGAACTATAAGATGGAGTGATGAAGTGAACTATAAGATGAAGTGAACTATAAGATGGAGTGAACTATAGGATGAAGTGAACTATAAGATGAAGTGATGAAGTGAACTATAAGATGAAGTGGACTATAAGATGGAGTGAACTATAGGATAAAGTGAACTATAAGATGGAGTGATGAAGTGAACTATAAGATGAAGTGAACTATAAGATGGAGTGAACTATAGGATGAAGTGAACTATAAGATGAAGTGATGAAGTGAACTATAAGATGAAGTGGACTATAAGATGGAGTGAACTATAGGATGAAGTGAACTATAAGATGGAGTGATGAAGTGAACTATAAGATGAAGTGGACTATAAGATGAAGTGAACTATAAGATGGAGTGAACTATAAGATGGAGTGAACTATAAGATGGAGTGAACTATAGGATGAAGTAAACTATAAGATGAAGTGAACTATAAGATGAAGTGAACTATAAGATGAAGTGAACTATAAGATGGAGTGAACTATAAGATGAAGTGAACTATAAGATGGAGTGAACTATAGGATGAAGTGAACTATAAGATGAAGTGAACTATAAGATGGAGTGAACTATAAGATGAAGTGAACTATAAGATGGAGTGAACTATAAGATGGAGTGAACTATAAGATGAAGTGAACTATAAGATGGAGTGAACTATAGGATGAAGTGAACTATAAGATGAAGTGATGAAGTGAACTATAAGATGAAGTGGACTATAAGATGGAGTGAACTATAGGATGAAGTGAACTATAAGATGGAGTGATGAAGTGAACTATCAGATGAAGTGAACTATAAGATGAAGTGAACTATAAGATGAAGTGAACTATAAGATGGAATGAACTATAAGATGGAGTGAACTATAAGATGAAGTGAACTATAAGATGAAGTGGACTATAAGATTGAGTGAACTATAAGATGAAGTGAACTATAAGATGAAGTGAACTATAAGATGAAGTGAACTATAAGATGAAGTGAACTATAAGATGAAGTGAACTATAAGATGAAGTGAACTATAAGATGGAGTGAACTATAAGATGAAGTGAACTATAAGATGGAGTGAACTATAAGATGGAGTGAACTATAAGATGAAGTGAACTATAAGATGGAGACAAAACATTATTCTTTGGTCATGTAATGAAAAGAGGGTCGCTGAAAACCATCGCGACGACCGGCAAGAAAGGTGGTAGAAGTGGCAGAGAGAGACAGAAAAAAAATTGCTCTGGATTGACTGATATGGTGGCGCGGAGGAATATCAACAACAGAGATGATCCAGGACATCAAGGACCGAGATCTGTGGAAAGACATGAACGCCTATGCCAGTCGGCAGGACACATCATTATAATATCCATAATACAGTCAAGATCTTTCTTGTGGCCACATTTGCCATTTCTTACAGCAATAAAAGAATGTTATTTATAGTCATATGTCATTTTAACAGTGATAGATGTTACTATATTAGCATGTTTATTGTAAAGGCAATAGTGTATCTTGCATTTTATTGTGATCCCTACAACAGATGTTATGTGGCGAAGAGTACGGCATCTGCATGACAAAAGAAGGATCTAACTTCATTCACAACATTCGAATTACAACCGACGGATTACAGAGCTTAACACCTGTCACTCACAAGATATCTACACAATATGTAATGGTTGAAGTATAAATTACGAGAACAAACATCCATTTTACACAATAATAAACACTATATGTCCCGGTTATAACCCCGAATGGTTGAACTGGATACCTCAGTTGTAAATAAATCAACTACTGTTACAGGCATTACCATCCTTGGACAATCATCACCTTAAAAAAAATATATGTTTAGTTGCATATCCTTTACAGGACGACACAGTCAATCCCAGCATTTTTGTTTGTATGTTTGTGATCTCTTATGTTCAGTAGTTTGCCATTGATTTCTGAACGACAGCCCCCCCCCCCCCATACCATTTTATTAACAACCAACGCAAGGCGGTATGCTTCCAAAACGCCCACAGCTGTGTTTCGAACCCGGTATGCGAGATTACGAACTGTGTCCGTAAAATCTTCGCCACGGAGCCAAGTGGATACGTTTTTTCGCATATCCTTTACTGGACATTGCAGTCAACACCAGCATTTTTCAGCTGCTGTTGATTTCTTGGCTCTCATTGATTGCTCGACCCTTAGAGGAAAGGCGAGGCGAGACGCACATATAATCAGATTGCTACTGGTACTATTGGGGTTGGAACTCTTCGCTGGCTTCTGGGAATGGGAACGGAGCGCTTATGGGAATGCCCCAAATGCTGTGATGTCGGTTCCTAAATCAATCAATCAATCAATCAATCAATCAATCAATCTTGGCAAGTGTTTTTTTAGCGTTCAGTAGTTTGAAATTGCTTTGTGAACGACCGACTCACATACCTTCGTAAGTAACCAGCGCCACGCGATCAGCTGCCGAATCTCGCGTAGGTGTGTTTATATGGGATCATACGTGCATACGTGAGTATACGGGATCACGGACAACGTCTTTAACCTCTTCTCCAGGGAGACCGGTAAGTGGATACTAGACATGTATAAAGAAATATTTACGTTGGCAATCAACTAACCGGTCCTTTTTCGACTGGTTCTCTCATCACGGCGCGCCGAAAAGCCTCTCTATCTCCGGCCATTGCTCCCGCCTCATACACCCATGCCCATGGTGTCTGCAATGACCTGTGTCCAGCTTCATACTGGTCAACTCTTGCTACTTCCTCCAGCAACCACGCCTTCCATCACTGTCCTCTTCACGCCACTGTCGCGTTTAACATGGCCAAAGTACAGGGTGTATTTTTAATGACTGTGCAGTGTTAAAAATGTTGCCGGTCCAAGTTTTGTATTTACCTAATATGCTGCATGGACTTTACCGAGGATGAATTCAAAACTTGGACCGGCAATATTTTCAAACATTGCACAGTCATTAAAACAACACCCTATATTTCAGTTTCAAAGATATGGCACTGTTTATGCGCCGGGTTTCTTGGGTGTTCAGATATTGTAGAATTTCAATAATTTTCGTCTTCTAGTCAGTTGTAATAACGAAGACACAAACAATAGACAGACAGACAACTGAAATTACTGTGTGAATAAGTGTATATTCCAGTTTGATGGATTTATCTAGTTACTTTAGTTTATGTTGTGTGATTTCTGCAGTATGTTCATGACGAGATACAGAGAAATATGTAAGGCAAAAAATCGTGCAATCTATTGTTTGTGTCTTCGTTATTCAAATTGTCTTCTTCTTGGTCCACGAAATTCTAAGAATTGTTCTGTGGCATTTGAGCCCAAAAGTCCTGTTAGTGTTTAGTTATTGCGAAATTGTCCATGACTAGCATCCATAGGTGGCAACAGGGAAGATGCATGTTCTGAACAATGCTACTTTAACTCGGGAGTCTCCGTGGCGAAATGCTCAAGCCGTTTGTCTCGCGTTCCGAAGGTTGTGGGTTCTATTCCAGAGTTACGTCTTTAGGTTTACGAGTGTATTTTTCTTGGAGACTCCTGGGGTTAGTCGCTGGAGCTATGGAGTTCGTGCTTTGTGCGATGATTTCGACAGGCCGTCCTGTGGAAAGAGGCCGAGCCATATGGAATAAAACCCGGGGCAATGAAGTCGATCCTCTCGACTTTTAAGACTTGTTTAAGACTTAAACTTGCTTGCAGGCGTTGTATCTATTAACAGGTTCAGTTCAAAACAGAAAGTAGGTTTGGACAGAACAAAAATGGATGGCGGAAAATGGGAACTAAGAGTGTGTTACAGTTGTAACCTAAAAGTTGTTAAAATGGTAGCAGACATGTTGTACTATTTGTGAAATTAATTGAGGTTGCTTAGGGAAAATTATTGTATCGATATTTTAACTGAGACAACATTTCGGCGATTTATAAACCCATGGCAGATAAGTGAAGTCACCTAAGACAGTTTATCATCCAATGACAATTAATCAGTTAGTACCGTTTATTCTCTGCAGTGCCATGGCCAACCAAGGTCTGGCACCTATCCAACATCCTCCATTATTGAGTTGAGTTGAGTTGAGTTGAGTTGAGCTAAGAACCGACATCACTGCAATCAGAACATTGCCATACGCCCTTCGTCCCCTCATTCAACAGCCAGCGAAGAGTCACACTACTAAGCGTTCCCACCGCTATATGATTGAAAATTCTCCTGTTCTTCCCTTTAATTTTGAGATTCTTCCAGAATCCCCGCTGATGCCCCGCAATATTCACCATTGTTGGTTAATATGGAGAAAATATATTCAAATTGTGTGACATCTTCAATGTCTTCCTTGTTGACGGTGATCTTTTGGCTGGTGTGTAGTTTTCTCTGTGGACAATATTGTTGGTTTCCTTGAGTTTAGAAAACGATGTTGATCTCCACTGTGTCTCCTGAAAGCGGGCTTTATGCCGAAGCTGTTACAAACGCAATTTATAATCCCGCATACCGCGTGTGAAACACAGCTGTGGGAGATTTAGAAGCAGACTACCTTGCGTTGGTTTTCTTACAATGGCGTGAGTGCCGGTCGCTCAGAAAGCCATGGCAAACTACTGAACATAAAACTTGCCGAAGAATCACAAACAGCCAAATAATGCTGGAGTTGAGTGCTACGTCCTGTATAGGATATGCAACTAACTTTGCAACTCCTGACAGACAGAATCCGTGCGACTAATCCTTCAGCACTCTTTGGGGAGGAATGTGAGGAAAACACCTCATGAAATCTCCAAACGTGTGTTACCGGACCTAGAGACGGAACAAAGAGTAGTAACACTCTAACCAATCTTGCATGCCGTAAGAGAAATTAGTAAGGGTTGGCATTAGACTGGATGTCTCATCCAGTAAAGAACAAAAACAATATTGGGTTGCAAAATTCAAATAATCATAAAGCCTACATGGATATATATATATATATATATATATATATATATATATATATATATATATATATATATATATATATATATATATATATATATATATATATACCTCAGGCTTAAGACTCTTCTGTCCTACACCGTAAGGCACTGCACTGGAGACAATAATCGCAGTTTGTGCTAATTGTTTTTCTGCAGGATCTTGTAGAGTAAACACAGTAAGGGCCCTATCATCGCCGTGGTCCATATTCGGTATAGAGATTAATAAAATAAAGTACCATTTTCTATCTTGCAACCGTCATAACTTCTGATGAAAGATGTCTTGTACATATTAAAACAAGATAGCTTCTTGCAACACATAAAAGACAACAATATAAAGCTGTCATCAACAGTGAGAATTAGAGTCCCGAAGTATTGGGTAGAAACTAAACTTCTGTATTAAACTTAGAAGCCTGAGAAACATCTAATGGCAGTGAAAACGTTGTTTCTGTGAAAAGTACAATTCCATGGATAGACAGAAAATAACAAATTTAACTGTCTCTCAAGACATGTGGAAACAGTAAACTGGTTAGAGACACTAAACGTAAATAGTTAAGATTTTGGAGATTTTTGAGCATTTTATGAGGAAAATTAAACTAGGCAATTTCCCCGGGAAGGTTAACCCGGTCAAAAATGCCCGCAGAAGTCGGATGTGTCGGCCTTACGGCGCAAGAACGCAGCTCTGCTGTAAACAGGCACAACGCAGTCACATCCGAAAAAAAATCCGGATGAACGAAGAAGAAGAAGAAACTAGGCAATTTTGTGACAGTCGGAACAAATTAATGGGAAAAGAGGAAGGCAAAAATATAAATGGTTGGACAGCATGGCCACATGTAATAATCATCACAAAAATATATATATGACCTAGGATTAATCATCATATGAAGTGGTAAACCATGATTGTCCAAGCTCATAACTAACCCACATAGAAAGTCATGAAAAAGCGCCAAAGACAAGCACTAGAAGACTAAAAGGAGGAAGAGGTAAATTAAGAAAACATGTTTAAAGATAGCTATACACAGATCTCTCAATACAAGACAGCCACATAGGGAATAGATTGATCAGTAAGGCCAACTCAAGAGCTAAATAACTAGATGATGATGATGATGATGATGATGATGATGATGATGATGATGATGATGATGATGATGATGATGATGATGCGGTGTAGCATATTAAATAATTAAATTCTAGCAAATATCTTTCTTAACTGATTGAGTGCCATAGAATGATTAATTGTCTTAAGCGACCTCCCGTATCTGGCATGAGCTTATATACTGTAGTTTTCCTTATGCTACCCCCTTTAATGTGACATAAATACAACATAACTGCTCCCATATTAACAACTTGTAAGTCATAGCTGTGACACGCCCCTAAGTCCCATTATCCGCCATCCGTGTTTGTTTAGTCCAAGCCTAAGTTTTGTTTGATCCAAGCCTACTCTTTGATTAGCACTGAATCTGTTAGACATACCTATGGCTCTGGTGTAACAGCTTCGCCTTTCACGGAAACCAGCTGAGTTCCATCTCCTGTTATAATCAGGTACAGTCTCCACAATGAAGGTTGGCTGCAATGGATCACCAACACTGTCTGTCTCTCGACTTGATTGTACATTATGGATTGTACATTACGTCAGATTCCTTTGCGTCCATCTCTTGATGTTATCTTCCCACTTGTATCGTTGTCTACCTCCTACTCTCTTGCCTTCAACCTTACCTTCCAGTATTGTTTTTATAATTATATATATATATATATTATGTCTTTTACCATGACCAAAATATTTCACTTGCCTCTATTTTATTTATTTCTTCAACTCTCTTTTCATTCCCAGTTTTTCTAGAACCTTTGTATTTGATTGTTTTTTGCTTCCATGAAATACGAAATATTCTTCTGTATATCCACATCTCCAGGGCCTCTTTTCGACTTTCTAATTGCTTGTTCATTATCCAGGCTTCCGTGCCATATAGTAGTGTTGAATATACATACCATTTGGCAATTTAGCCTCTGAGAAGTAAACACCCAAAATTAGCCAGATAATGTGCTCTGCTTGGTTGAGCGTATGTGTGTATCTAAAGATCCCATACACTGGACACCACAACCAGTAGGTCACTGGGTCTAGAAACCATTGCTTACCAGAACTTAAAGGTCATAACAATTTTTACCATATTGTTTAATATTTAAGAGAGTCCATTTCATTAGGGGCAATAAATTCCCACTTTCCATTGGGCAAGACGACAACCTGACCAGTCCGCCATTGGCCACAATCATTTTCGCTTATAAATGTTACTACAATGTATCTGAATTCAATGACAAACAAGGAACAAGAAAGAGCATACCAGAACAAGAGGCCGACCATATAAACGATGGACAGAGGGAATAACAGAGTCCATGGGAATCTCGATATATGAAGCCCATAAAAGGGCACTCTCCCACAAGGTATAAGAGGAACAAGATGAGATGATGAGATGAGACAAGGAAAATGTTCCACGGATACTGCAAAAGATAAACAATGTAGGAAATTGTGTAAAGGAAAATTATTATTGATTTCTTTACCAGTCCAACGTACATGCAGCAACAATGAAGTACAATTGGATAATTTGAATTCGGCCGCTTAAGCTTGGCAAATATCAACAGGATTGATTAAACTTAGAAAATATAAACACGAATGAATAAACCTTGAAAATATGAACCGGAATAGCTAAACTTAGGAAATATAAACACGAATGAATAAACCTTGAACATATGAACCGGAATAGCTAACCTTGGAAAATATAAACACGAATGAATAAACTTTGAAAATTTAACCACGAATGAATACACTTAGAAAATATAAGCACGAATTTCTAAACTTGGAAAAAACAAATAGGAAAGTCTAAACTTAGAAAATATAAACATGCATGCCTACATTTAAAAATTATATACATAATTAGTTAGACTTCCTAATGATGTTAACGTATAAACACAAAAGATTACATTTGAAATGTCTAAACTAAAAACAGAACTAAATTTGGTTAACCTTAAAACTATAAATTAAAACGCCTAACCATGGAAAATAAATGGAAACGCTTAGGCGCGGACAATATTACCCCAAAAGCCTAGACTTGGAAAATACTAACCTAAACGCTTAAACATGGAAAATATTACCCCAAAAGTCCATACTTGGAAAATACTAACCTAAACGCTGAAACATGGAAAATATTAAGCTAAGCGCTGAAACATGGAAAATAATGTAAACGCCAAAACTGGAAAAAGTTAACGCAGCTACTTAAACATAATCCACAGAAATATCAACTGGAAAAGCCTTGAGGCCACTAAGACCGTTCACGAATAAATTCACGAGTACTGGTTGGCGCTCATAGAACCAGAAGAAAGTAATAGATATTAGAGAACACAATGACAACATAAACATTGGCAGGTTCGAATCCTGGTGTAGTAACTACAGCTTTCAATTTTTATGGAGCCCAGTGAGTCTTCTAATATCTACTCCCTTCTGCTTCTATTAGTGCCAGCAGTGCGTGTGGATTTACTCAAACAAGGTAAGTATTAACGCAAACGCCAAAACTTCAATAATGTTAGCACTACCAAAGCATGGGAAAATATTAACGCAAATGCCAAACCTTGAATAAAGAATTAACTCAGATTTTTCAAACGTGGAAAATGTTAACGCAATGGCAAAACCTTAAAGAAAGTATTAACTCAGATATTCAAAAATGGGAAGAAAAAAATATTAACGCAAACGTTAAACCTTAAAGAAAGTATTAACCCAGATATTGAAACATGGAAAATATTAAAGCAAACGCCAAACATTAAATAAATTAACCCAGATATTCAAACATGGAAAATACTAACGCAAACGCCAAACCTTAAAGTATTAACCCAGTTATCCAAACATGGAAGATATTAACGCAAAAGCCAACAAACCTTAAAGAAAGTATCAACCCAGATATTCACACATGGAAAATACTACTGCGGCCGCGTAAACATTAAAGATATTAACGTAACTGATTCAGTGCAAAGTAGGTTTAGACCAGACGTGGTACACGATCATATTAACTAGTATTATAATGTAAATTTTCGTTCACTGAGCTGAACGTTGAAACTTGGGAAGATACACAAAACAAATTTACAAAAAAAAAAATAAAAATAAAAACACGATGAACCTAGAATGGCGATATATCGCCCGTCTGTCCGAAAAAGAGAATCACATTTCGCGATATATTATCCCTGAATCAGTGTCACTGAATCAGTGAAATACTTACAACAGAGTATTTCTACAAGCTCGGTTTACGACATATAATCTATGCTTGGAAATGGAAAATATATCTTTAGGTGTTAGAAGATGAAAATCTAGTAAAATAAGAAAAGGACCATTTGTTTACATCTTACGGCAGGTTGGGTACATGGTGCTAAATCCATATCTTTATAGACCAATCGGGACTCTGTGGGTGAGGTGGTCAGTATGTAGTCAGCCGTCTTTATTTTCCTTGAAATGTCTTGGTACCCTTTTAAAGTGGGTCGACCTGGGAGCTTAGGTCAGTTGTAAAAATCTTAATCCACCCGGATGCGGATCCAACCCCATGACAACCGGGTAGACAAGAAAGAGTCTAGCCACTACACTAGCTCATCATTCTCATCATCATCATCGTCATGTTTTGCCAGCTCACACGATCACCAGAGTCGTGGATCATCTCTGTGCTCTTGTCTCGAATATGCCATGTGGGAAAAAGCCATCCAGATATGTACTTCTTTATCTCGGCTTCTTTGAATATCGAACATCTTCCTTTTCTTCTTGTGTCCCTCTTCGAGAAGACTGTGAAATGTGTTGTTGTGGCACTAAGGTTATCAGAAAAGTGAAGGCGCTGTTGACTTGGTCACATAGAAATGCATAAAGGAACGACAAAGACAATACAAAAAGACTAAATACTGGGAAGGACATAGAGACGCAAGTTTAGAAAACATTTATTAGACAGGTAAATCCAGATCTATCAATGTCAACATATATAGAACCACATACAGAAATACTGAAGCACAAGACAGAAACACCAAAGACAATACTATAGGACGGCAGACTGGGAAAAAGAGAAAGAGGCGGGGTAAGAAAACAATTACAAGACAGGTAAAACAAGATCTATCAATGTAGACATATATAGAACCTCATACAGAAACACCGAAGCACCAAAGACAATTCTACAGGGTGTATTTTTAATGACTGTGCAGTGTTTGAAAATATTGCCGGTCCAAGTTTTGCATTTATCTATTATGTTGCATGAACTTTACAGAGGGTGAATGCAAAACTTAGACCGGCAATAAGTTCTAGGAATGCAGTCATTAAAAATACACCATATATCAGATGTCTGGGAAACAGAGAAAGAGGTGGATTAACAGATTCAGCGTCGAAGGATAATATATCGCCAAAGATGACCTCCCATTTGGAAAGAAGGATTATATATCGCCATACTAGTGTCATCGTGTTATATGTGTTGTTTCGTGGTATTTTCCGCAGTTTCAATGGTCAGTGACTGGAAATTTACATTCTAATACTTGTTAATTTGATTGTCAACCATGTTTGTTTCAAACCCACTGTTTATTTCGCACTGAACCAGTTAAGCAAACATTTATAAAACAGGTAAACACAGATCTATCAATGCAGACATATAGGAAACCATAGAGAGATATACACGACAGACAACTAAAGAATAGAATTATCCCATACCAGCTTGCATTTATTTACAGTTTGATTCCTCTAGACATATTCCATTCACCTTTGGTAGCCGCCTCTATAAGTATAGTTATATGTTAGTAACAATCTTACCAGAGCAGTTACTTACTGTCTGCTTTTTTGCGATTTCCGACTGCCGTGCACTTTTTAGCACTTTTTAGCGTGCTTAACGTGCGTACGGGACCTTCAGTTCTGATATGTGATATCTAAAACTAATGCTAAAATCAGAAAAAATATAACCCAAACGCTAAACTCAGAAAATTTACCCCAAACTCTGAACTCAGAAAATGTACACTAAAAGCTAATTCTAGTAAATTCACCCCAAACGCTAAACACAGACAAACATAACGGGTTTTGAATTTTTAAACATAACCCAAACGCTAAACTCAAAAAAGATATAACCAAAACTCTTAACTCAGTAAATGTTAACCGAAACGCCACATGACGCTGACACTCAACCTACAGATTACAACGGAAGCTCTTACACGTGGACAATATAAAATGTACCCAGAGACAGTAATAAGACATAACAAAAACAGAAATACGTCAAGCATATTAACACTAGCACAATGTATATCGCATATGACCCTGTTTGCAAACTCGGCCTCGGCCTCGGTAATAAACGCATCACGACACGGTGAGTAATAAGGCGTTTAATGGATCGAGTGTTTACAACCGGTGCATATAGGAGTTAGAAGGAGTATACCACAATGCCGAGCCACTCACAGTTCCACGAACACTTTACCATCAGCGAGCTGCGGTTAAAACAAGCCGTTAAATTCTGAAGTAATAATCCATGAATTTCAGTAGTTCACCGAAACACAAAGAAGTATAAACATCCAGCTTTGAACTTCGAATAAGTGGATTATTTAAGCACTAAGTTAAATAAAATTTAAACCTACTCCTGAAAACATGAGTAAGTCCTGTGGTTAGGTGTTTATCGTACTCCGATTTGGGTGTACCCGGTTCAATCCGTTCGTTGTTGACAGTAAAGTTTATCCGTCGCCTGTTGGCCGGCCACACAACGGACAATGTGTGAAAGGTCGTTGCACAAGTGTGGTCACCTCACTTTACGAGGTTCCTCTACCCACGAGTAGATACCTCCGTGTACAAACAAATCCCAAATCTGTCATAGAAGAGACTCAAAACTGTCAGCCGCTGTTCTTGCCCTCCATACCGCTTTACCAGCCCGTCAACACCGGAGCACACCGTTGAACCGAAATCTGGGCTGGTCGCGACTCGCGGAGCCCTCTACTAAATCTGTCAATCACTTCGAGTTTTTCCAGCGCGCGGGATAATAAATGAGCTGTCAGGACGGGCTAGCGTTAGAGGAGGCGAGAATGGTGTAGGTACAGCGACAGGCTGAATCATTATCTCCGCCCTCGAGTACAGCCTCGCGTCATATTGGCTCCGAGTGAGAATGAGAGAATGGAAGGCGAGCGAGGATATTCCATTTTATAACAATCAATGATGCAAAGGGGGGTCACAGGATGGCGTGTGTTTCCCATACTGGTGCTAAATCAGGGAATTGTTAGTACGGGATTAGGACACCGCTTCTCTTTCTTTAAATATGCTTTACACGAATTTGAGGTTGTTGAATTTGAATCGATAATAATTGTTTGTCATGTCTTCTGTATGGCCTACACTGTTAAATTAAGGTAGGTGTGCTTGATTGGTTGGTTGATTGGCTAGTCGGTTGGTTAAGTGGTTGGCAGGTCGGTCGGTCGGTTGGTCAGTTGGCTGGTTGTTTGACTGGCTGGTTGGTCGGTCGGTCGGAGGATTGGTCGGTCGGTCGGTTGCTTGGTTGGCTTTTAGGTGGGTCGGACGTTAGGTCGGTTTTTGGTTGGTTGATCGGTCGGTCAGTTGCTTGATTGGTTTGTGGGTGGGTGGGTGTATCGGTCGACTGGTTGGTGGGTGGGTGGGTGGGTGTATCGGTCGACTGGTTGGTGAGTGGGTGGGTGTATCGGTCGACTGGTTGGTGAGTGGGTGGGTGTATCGGTCGACTGGTTGGTGGGTGGGTGGGTGTATCGGTCGACTGGTTGGTGGGTGGGTGGGTGTATCGGTCGACTGGTTGGTGGGTGGGTGGGTGTATCGGTCGACTGGTTGGTGGGTGGGTGTATCGGTCGACTGGTTGGTGGGTGGGTGGGTGTATCGGTCGACTGGTTGGTGGGTGGGTGGGTGTATCGGTCGACTGGTTGGTGGGTGGGTGTATCGGTCGACTGGTTGGTGGGTGGGTGGGTGTATCGGTCGACTGGTTGGTGGGTGGGTGGGTGTATCGGTCGACTGGTTGGTGGGTGGGTGTATCGGTCGACTGGTTGCTGAGTGGGTGGGTGTATCGGTCGACTGGTTGGTGAGTGGGTGGGTGTATCGGTCGACTGGTTGGTGAGTGGGTGGGTGTATCGGTCGACTGGTTGGTGGGGGGGGGGTGTATCGGTCGACTGGTTGGTCGGACGGTCGGTTGCTTGGTTGGCTTTTAGGGAGATGGATGGTAGGTCGGTTTGTTGGTTGGTTGGTGGGATCGGTCGGTTGTTTTGGTGGGTTGGTTGGTCGGTCGGTCGGTCAGTTGGCTGTTTGGTTCGTTGGTTGGTCGGTCAGTCCATCGTTTGGTCGGTCGATTGCGTGATTGGTGGGTTGATTGGTCGATAGGTCAGTCGATCGGTCGGTCGGTCGGTGGATGGGTGGGTTGGTGAGTCAGTCGATTGGTTGGTTGGTTTATTTGTTTGCTGGTTCGTTGGTTCGTTCGTTGGTTCGTTGGTTGGTTTGTTAAGGGAAAACACCGGGAGACTGAGCTTTAACTCTTAACTCTGGTGCATTGAAGTTAAGGTCTTACAAGTTCTGCAGAGGATTCCCATCTGTTGAAGAGGAGGTTGGTAACTGGAATTGACTACCGATTGGTACGATACCATAGTATCATCTCCATATTATATATGCAAGGGGCGTTTAGAAAGTAATACACCACATCGTTTTTCTCAGGAACTGTTTATTCAAAGAGCGTGAAATGTATACACAATATACATGAAAATGCCATGTAAACATTAGTATTAGTCAACACAATCCCCATCAACATGTACTGCTTGATGCCAGCGCAAAACAAGTGCATGTATTTCTTGCCCGTACCAGATTTTGTTTTGATCGTGTAGCCATTTCTTCTCTGCATGAATCACTCCTTCATCATCTTCAAACCTTGTCCCACGGAGTGCATCTTTGAGTGGACCAAACAGATGAACATCAGATGGTGCCAAATCGGGACTTTAGGGTGGATAGTTAGTTAGTTAGTCTTTCTTCTTGAGCCTAAGTCGGCGCATAGCGCAGAAGTCATGGCTCTCCATGTCCGGCGGTTCGCTGCTACCTGTTGTAGATCCTGGATGTTCACTTGGCCGTTGAATGAGCCTTCTCTGATGATGGTTCTACGCAGGGTCTCTCTTGGTCTTCCCCGTTTTCTTTTCCCTACTGGTGACCATAAGAGGGCTTGGTTGGGGGGTCTTGTCTTGTCCATTCTGGGTACATTGCCGATGTAGTTCCAACGGCGTTTTCTTATAAAATTGGATACAATATCTTGCTTAGTTTCTTGTCTTATTTGCGTATTGGTTCTGAAATCTGTCCAGTGGAGGTTTAGAATTCTTCTGAGACATTTATTCTCAAAATTGTCTATTTTGTTTTTATCTAAAGCTACCGTTGATTTCCAACTCTCACATCCATACATTAGCACTGGAATAACACAAGATGTGAAGATTTTAAGTTTCGTATGTTTGCTGGTCTTTGGGTGGATGGGATAGTACAATCCAACCCAATTTGGTGATTGTTAACTGTGTGGCCAGACTTGTGTGAGGTCGAGCATATATATATATATATATATATATATATATATATATATATATATATATATATATATATATATATATATATATATATATATATATATATATATATATATATATATATATATATAACTCAGATCTTAGACTGATATGACTGAGCTATCGTACGACAGTAGGCCAGTAGGCGGTATAACCTGCTTTATGTTTGTTAGCGCCGAATGTTGGGCGACGCTCACCAAAGCCAACACCCCACTTTATGCCAACGGCATCGGACGAAGAGATGCATGCAATTGGGAGGATAAAAGCCTTACCTTAGTGCGAGGAACTGCAACCTAAAGACTAAATGTCATGGCAGGGCAGGCCAAGCAATAAGCCTTTGTCGGCAACTGGGCTAGGATGGAAGGTCTGACAGGCGGACAGTTAACGTATTGCTTTGCTAATCCCGCAGCTTCTGCAGCTTAACTTGTTCCAGAGTACTTGTGGTGCCTTTCCTCAGGAGTGAACTAGGCAGGCCGAAAGAGAGATATTAATCTGCATGAGCAACACATAGTTTCTACATTAGCCCAGGCTTTGTGTTATGGAGCCGTGCAATCCATTTTCACAAACTATTGTCTGTCAAGACAACAGATTGCCAGTCATATACGATATATATATATATAGTGAATCCACTTCGTTGTCCAGACTGAGAGACAGGGCAGTTAGCATTGGTACGACCAGACGCGAAAGACTCATAAAGAGGATGAGGAGCCAGGTCAACCAACACGTTGATACATATGTTGAGGGGAGGAAAGGGGGGGGGGGGGTATATGAGCACCTCTGAACTTTTCCGGAATGCAGGAATGATGAATCACACACATACACACACCACACACACATTCCTGTAACTTGCAGTGTGTGTGTGTGTATATATATATATATATATATATATATATATATATATATATATATATATATATATATATATATATATATATATATAGTGAAACCTCGATTTTCGTCGATAATCCGTCCAAAGACAATCGGTAAAATCCGAAACCGACGAAAACCGAGGCAATTATTTCTATATGAATCAATGTAAATACAATTAATTCCTTCTACTTCCTTCTATACACTCCAAAATACATACCAAAAACACATTTTATAGAAAATAAATATAGTGTTTAACAAACGGGTGTTAGAACACATACCTCAATGGGTCAACAAGATACAACACACAGGAGATGATAGCCACGAGGAGCCGACACACCGGAAGCTCCCGGCGTCTTCAATCGGCAGGCACATTGTTGCCAGTCGCCATGTTGTGTCCAGAGAGACTGCATTTCGCGTGTTGTTTAGAACACAGAATACTCGCTTGTTAAAATTTGCAGAAGCAATTATGATCTATCAACGCAAGCCAGAATTGTGTAAACAGAAAGACATGTTAGTCAGCTTAAAATTACCGTGGTAGACAATCGACATTACTGTGCGAAATTGTGTATATTTCAACTTGAAGGATTTATCTAGTTAATTTCACGTAAGTTGTGTGAGTTCTGCAGTATGTACCTGACGAGATGCAGCGAAATATGCCAGGCAATAAATCGTGCAATCTATTGTTTGTGTCTTCGTTATTCAAATTCACTACGGGAAAACATTGTTTTGAATAGTGTTTAATATTATTTTCCGACCACAAACTTATCCGAACTCGCACCTTCTTCGTGCATAGTAACACTGTATGCCCTGGCCATCCTCACTGTCAGCCCTACACAGATTGGAAGACTTGAAAAGGTACAAAACGAAGCCATGCGCATCATTTTGGGCTGCACGAGAGACACTAGCTGTGTAGCAATGAGATACCTCCTTGACTTCCCGACAATGGAACACAGGATCAAGATCTGGAGAGCTCGTGCATACTTAAAAATAAGTGCAGATGAGCAGCACCCTCTGCATGACGCTGTATTCAGAGAAAAGGGTGACAGGCTAAAGAGGGGCAAATCATGGATGGGTCGGGCGGAAGATGTCGTCGGACAGGTCTGCAGTCTTACCAGTATCAACCCCGGCAAGGAATGGGTGCCGAGGTCTTTAAGTGCACTTTCTCCTGCATTATCACTCTCGACAGACGGTGCAGAGAGCAGAACCCTGCCGCTGTCAATGCAGAGGTTAACGCGCTCATCTATGAACACTCAGATAGCCCCGAAGTGCTCATCTATACAGATGGATCTGTTGTAAAGCAGCAGAGAAGTGCGTGGGCATTTACAGCCCGTTCAGCGGGCCGAACCGTTCAAGAATCCAGTGGTGCCCACTCTATGACCACGAGCAGCATGACGATGGAGGTGATGGCAGTTACACAGGCTTTCATATGGCTGGAATCACAGCATTATACCAACGTGTGTGTACTAAGTGATTCAATGAGCATGATTCAGAAGGTCGAAGCTGGATCTGTACGTAGACAGTGGACTGAGTCGCTGCGGAAGTCTGTTGTCCGCAAAGTCACCTTCATCTTCGTCCCGGGACATGCGGGAGTCGAGGGAAATGAACGAGCTGATAAATTGGCTGGCTCTGCACCCCCTGTAGATGGCCAGCCCATGGATCGTGCGGATGTTATTAACGCCCTTAAAGATATGGCGAGAACAGAGGATTTTGACGCCAGTGATTCCACGTCGCTCTCCAGGATGAAAGACCTGGGAGTAAGAATCGGCACAGCCAGACGCGAGAGGTACATCGGGGAAACAAAGCGCCTCGTCAACCAACACAGAACTGGCACTATTAGCCACCGGACGCTGATGCATATGCTGGGGGGAGGATCTGAGCACCTATGGACATGTCCGGAGTGCAACGAAGATACCCCAACTGATAACTAACTAACTAGTAACACTGTGTATGTCAGTGCGCCACTTGAACGTTTAAAACCATCCTCTGCCTGTCTTAAAATTACTAAGTACACTAGCACTCGTCCCAGGCATTTTCTTAGTGAGATCGTCTTACAACAGTTTGGCCATTTCTCATATGATTGCCTCCGAAACAGAGTGGCCATCTAACTGGTTTAGAATTTATACAAATTAATGATAACTTTTAGACATTTTCAATTGTTTGCGATCTCCGTTTCGTTAGCACATTCATGCCTTTTTCTACATTAGCTTCCTTTATTGCTTCTTTTTCCGCCATAATGGAAATTATCGTAAATGGCGACTTCCCGTACATGTGTTGGATGTCAGCAAACTTAATGCCGCTCTCGTATTTTATTATGAACACGTGATGCTCACAAAACGAAAGACAACTCAAAACTGAGCAGAAGAACGCGTAGTCCTTTTGTTTTCGCAAAATTAACAGCGAGGTCATGTGGGCGAGCCGACGAAATCCGAGGCAACCGACGAAAGCCGAGACATATTTTTCGCGGAAAAAATCGACAAAGATGGAAACCGACGATAGCCGAAGGCAACGAAAACCGAGGTTTTACTATATGTGACAACTGAAAAGATCGAGGGGAAAAGAGGCAGAAACAGACTAAAAGAAATGATGCTAGATGGATTGAGACTGTGGCATGGAGAAATATCATCAGCAGAGTTGATCTATACAAACAAAGACCGAGATCGGTGGAGAGACATGAACGACTACGCCAGCTGGCATGGTACTTGATGTTATATATACTTCTTCTACTTCATCTGGAGAGATTCTTTGGACTGTTTGCGTTGTGCCTGTTTACAGCAGAGCTGCGTTCTTGCGTCGTTAGGCCGACACATCTGACTTCTGCGTTCCCGGGGATGATATATAAACATGAGGACTTCAAATAAAAGTCTATAAATTACAAAACCATGCTATTGTCCTATAACCTGTCAATATTGTTATTAAGGGTGTCAAGAGTGTTAATCACGTGACATCACGATGGAGTCGAATACGGTGACGTCATAAGGACAGTATAAAGATGATCGCCCCACTTTTGACATGCGCCAAATTTGAAATGAAAACAGTAAATGTTTTTTCTTCAGTTTTTGTGTGAATATATTCTGAACAATTAAGGAACAAATGAATCATATTTCGATGTAGTCACCACTGCGTTCAATGCAAGTCCTCTATGGCAGATAAAGTGATTGGATTCCTGTAAAATAGAATTCTCTTGGTCGCGCATGTTACCACCCATGCATCACCTGCATCTTCATCGACCGACAAGTCTTTCCTCCCAATGACCCTTTGAGAAAGTGAAGAGAGAGTGAAGAAAGGGAGAAGAAAGGGAGAATAAAGGGAGAGATAGAGTGAAGAGAGAGGGGGAGAGGGAGAAGAGAGAGAGAGAGAGCGAGAGGGAGAGAGAGAGAGAGAGAGAGAGAGAGAGAGAGAGAGAGAGAGAGAGAGAGAGAGAGAGAGAGAGAGGGAGATGAAAAACAGACAAATTGTACATATCTTACAACATACCCAAACCCTGTGAACAGAAATCACATGGGGGGATTGAATCGGATAATAATAATAATAATAATAATAATAATAATAATAATAATAATAATAATAATAATAATAATAATATCGCTACGTCTGTATGCAATAAGTAAGCTAAACCACAACACAACGAATTCGACGTTTCGATCCTAGTGATCTTTGTTAGGAACAGCACATATTTATAGAGCAAAAAAAAATTTAAAAAATTAGTGAATTAAAGCGAACAGACGTATAGACACATCCTCTGGAAGGTTAACTTGGTTAACAAACACCCGCAGAAGGCGGTTATGTCGACCTAAGGGCACAAGTAAACTTGCACAACGCAAACACTTCTTAGTGAGAGTGGAATGTCCTTCGAAGCACACGGGAAGGTTAACCCGGTCAACAAACATCCGCAGAAGTCGTGTAATGTCCGAACCGAAAGCTCGGCGAGGGGATGACATCTGAAGATTGATCGTCCCTGGTTTGCGCGGGGAGCGGCCAAAAGCGAACGAAACGGCCAATATACTGAAGTGAAGAAGTGAAGCAGACATGCGCAGGACGTGACGATTCCTTAGGTGATCCCAGTACCAGAGCCCTATGTGTCGGCTCTGCAAATATGGAAGCCTCCTTGGATGGCGGGGAATGCCCATAGTCTGCCACTGCCTTCCCTTTGATGTTGACCGTAATGTCTTTGGCCGTTCTGACTTGACTAGCTGGGATGTGGACGACACCAAATAGTGAGAGTCGAATGTCCCTCGAAACCCCCGGGAAGGTTAACAAACATCCGCAGAAGTCGGATGTGTCGCCTAAGGGCACAAAACTTTGCACAACGCAAAAACGTCTGGGAAAAAAATCACTCCGGATGTACTTAGAAGAAGAAGAAGAAGAAGAAGAAGAAGAAGAAGAAGAAGAAGAAGAAGAAGAAGAAGAAGAAGAAGAAGAAGAAGAAAGAAGAAGAAGAAGAAGAAGAAGAGACACAGAAAAGTGTAAACAAGAGATGCTAAATGGCTGCTGCTCAACTATCGTGCCCTAAACGATAATATAAACGCGTTAAACTAACACCTAAACGTAATGGAATGTGCCCATTGATGGTGGCTTGCCTGGCTTTGAAGAGAACAATGTGTTCATACCTCGTTCAACTGTCAGTATGTCGTAATTAGGGCCCTTATGGTATTTCTTTCTGGGTGTGCTTGTGGGCTTTTGAGTTCCGTGTTTCCCTCCCGCATTCATTCCTTTAAACAAAACTCGCTTACACTCAAGAAATAAATGACGTAAAACCTGAGGTAGACCAAGAAGACGGTGGAGAGATGATATATATAGAGACCTACAAGCACTTGGAATCAGCGACTGGCAAGAGAAGGTCAACCAGAGACGAATGGAGACGGATTGTATCTGCAGCAAAGAACCTCAATGGCTCGGACTGCTGAAGAAGAAGATATCCCTTACAGGACGTTGCAGTCAACACCAGCATTTTTCAACTGCTGTTAATGCGCTAGGCAAGATTACTCTCAGTAGTTTGCCATTGCTTTCTGAGCGACCGACTCACATACCCCCGTAAGTTACCAGCACGGCGCGAACCGCTGCTGATTCTTGCGCAGCTGCGTTACTCACGAGAATATACGGGATTACGAAGAAAGACGTTAAGCCCTAAGCCAGGGAGTCCTGCCATTCATTCTTTACACCGATTTTATCTCATAACTCATGCCGTGTGTCGTTGGTGATCACGTCTGTCCACAGAAATCTGGCTCTCTTGCTTACTGTCATTTCTTATACTTGCGTTCCTCTATGCAATGATGTGATACTACCCAGCTTCTCTCTTGGTCTCCCCTGCCTCTCTTCCCCCCTCCCAATCTTCCCATTGTGACGACATATTCTAGCTTTCCTTTTGTCAAGATATCCCGAAAGGATGTGGATTCCAAAGACTGGACTTATCCAAAGAGTGTAGACTTAATTCAACGAATTGACTTATCCACAGAATGTGGACTGAACCCTAAGAGTGGGCTTATCCAAAGAAGATGGACTTAATCCAACGAGTGGACTTATCCAAAGAATGTGGACTGAACTCAATGAGTGGACATATCCAAAGAGTGTGGACTTAATCCAAAGTGTGGACTTAATCCAACGAGTGGACTTAACGAGTGGACTTACCCAAAGAATGTGGACTGAACCCAAAGAGTGGACATATCCAAAGAGTGTGGACTTAATCCAAAGTGTGGACTTAATCCAACGAGTGGACTTACCCAAAGAAGGTGGACTTAATCCAACGAGTGGACTTTTTCAAAGAATGTGGACTTAATCCAAAGTGTTGACTTTTTCAAAGCGTGGACGTATTCTAAAGAATGTGGACTTCATCTCATCTCATCTCATCATGCTCCTCTTGTACCTTGCGGTGTCGAGGTGAAGTATAAACAGCGGGAGAGTGCCCGCTTATGGGCTTCATGTTTCGGTATTCCCATGGACTCTGTTATTCCCTGCGTCCATCGTTTACGTGGTCGGCCTCTTCCTCTGCTTCCCTCTAATCTGTGCATCATTGCTTGTTGTGGTATGCTGTTAGTTGGTAACCTACTTGCATGGCCAAACCATTTGACGTGCTGCCTTCTCATAAATCTAGTGCAGCTATAACGCCCACTTTAGTCCTGATTTCTTCATTTATGATCTTATCTCTTTTTGATACATTGGGTATTCTTCTAAGGAATCTAATTTTTGTTGTTATGATTTTTCTTTTATCTTTTCCTGTCATTGTCCAGGTTTGGCATTGGTAACATAGAGTTGGTAAGATTGTGTTGTAAAGTGCTCTCTTAGTAATTATAGATACATGTTTGTTCTTTAGTGTTGGTGCCATTTGTCCAATGAGTTGGTTTACCTTCTTGCATCTATTTTCAATCTCGTCCATTTTGATCAGTCCGTTTATACTTCTTAGTTTTTCTACGAGCAGTATGAAGATCCCCGGCCGGCTCGCTAGGCCAGTCGCAGGTTTAGGACACAATTCTGACCATAGGGAGTCCATCCCCTTTGGCGAGCATAGGCCCGTTAGCCCATGGCCTAGCGGGCATGGTTTCCCAGTCTACTTCACGTGGAGGTGGGGTTGACTTGTGTAGTCTGCGGGTCATCGGCAGGTTACTAATTTTAACTTTTCACCCCTCCTGAGAGAGGCTAGCCGATCCTAATCCTGCTGTGGACTTATCCAAAGAAAATGGACTAAATCCAAAGAGGGGACTTAATCCAAAGAGTGGACTTATCCAAAGAATGTGGACTTAATCCAAAGAGTGGACTTGTCCAAAGAATGTGGAATTATCCACAGAAAATGGGCTAAATCCAAAGAGTGGACTTAATCAAAAGAGTGGACTTATCCAAAGAATGTGGACTTAATCCAAAGAGTGGGTTTATCAAAAGAATGTGGACTTATTCAAAGTCCACGGTGTTCTTATCATTCTTCTATAAAACCACATCACCGCATCTTTCACAAAATTCTGTACTAGTGTGCAAATTGTCCATGGCTCGCTTCCGTAAATCAGGATTGGCTCCATATAACTCTTGAGATCTCGTTTCTCATGTCGAATGACAAAGATAAATTGCAGAGACTATTCTTATTCTGGCGAAATGCTGCCTTTCCTGGGCTATTTTACATCATACGATCGCAGAGTCGCTTTTAAAAACGGTTTTAAAAAAGTCAAAAGGTTCAACTTCACCGCACCGGGTTTCATCTCATATAGCTAGTTTTCTGTCCGCAAGTCGGCCTGCGTCGTACAATGTACTAACTATGTAGCCCCAGCGACGACCACCAAAAGTCTCTGAGAAAACTGAATTCGTGAACCAAATGACGTAGCCTGGAATTGAACCCACGACCTTCAGAGCTTGAGGCAGTCGGCATTGCATCTGAAGACTCCCTATAGAGTAACTGCTATGGGCACAAAGGCTTAGGAGTGAACAATCTCCGAGTTTGGAAAAGCGAAAGTCGTGAGGTTTTCTCTTGAATAGTGGCAGATTTATCTAGCTTTGGGGCTTCATCAACTATTTTATTGTAATCGTCGATTCGTAATCCCGCTTACTCACGTTCGAAACACAGTTACGCGCGATTTGGCAGCAGACCGCGTTGCGCTGAGTTTTAACGAACTGGTATAGGAGTCGGTCGTCTGAAAGCAAAGGCAAACTACTGAATGTAAACTTGCCAAAACATCAACAACAGCAGTAAAATGATATAAAACAAAATGTTCGGGTAATTATATTGACGATTATTAAAGAGATATTCAAAAATTAATGCCAGGACAATACGAAACAAATAAGTGAATGAGTGTACGGATCAGAATAACAGAGAACATCGAAAACGATGAAAAATAAACTATAAATATTCATTAACAGATACCTGCGCAAAGTAGAAGGAATAAAATGGTATGAGAGAATCAACAATGAGGGAGTTCATTGAGAGAACTAGACAAATACCAGTGAACCAATGTGGAGATCATGGATAGAACTAGACTAATACCAGTGAACCAACGTGCAGCTCTTGGAGAGAACTAGACAAATACTAGTGTAGAAAAGACGCAGGCTCTAGATAGGACAGACATTGAGAAAACCTGAGAATAGAATAACTAGAGAAGCTTTAGTCTGGAACCCAATAGATACAGAGGAAGATCCAAAAACTCACGGAGAAGAGAAGGAGAAACAGAAATGGGTAGGTCCGCATGGCCGAATGGGTAAAAGCGGTGTTCTTAAACATCCAGTCTACTGATGCCGAGGTTAGCGGTTCATCCCCTAATCCGGACAGCTGGACTATAATGTTGACCTGTCGTCCTTGACTTGGGGAGTTAATTACAAGTACATCTGAAGTCGGAGTGGGTTCGCCTGATGGCGAGGGACACTGTTAATAGGGAAAGCTAACCCACACGCAACATTCAGTCCATCACTACTATAAATAGTGTGTATGGACTACGCTTGAGTTCAAAGCGAGCGGGCGAAAAAAAACACACCACAAAAAAAAAAGAAAAAAAAAAAAAAAAAGAAATGGGCAATATGGAAAGGGCATGGGCAGAGCTGCATGGGGTAGCTAAAGATGGAAGGGCTCGGGTTCTGAGTCTATGCCCCATTAGGGGATAGGGAGAAAAAGAAAGAAGTTAAAAGAGGTGAACATCTTCGAATTTGGGCTAAATAGAAGGCTAATGTAGGTTAAAGGTTAAAGAAGGCGCGCTAAGGTATAATTTAAACTACAAACATGATGATACTAGAATCTATCCAATCAATCAATATTCAATCAATCAATCAGTCAATCAATCAATCAATAGAAGTCAGCATAGCCGATTGGGTAAGAGCGCTCGCTCTTGAAACTTCTGGTGTTCTGATGGCGAGATAACGGTTTAAACCGGTCATTTTAACTAAACTGTCAGATTCTTGTCCTTGACTCCGGGACTTAAATTACAAGTACCTCAGAAGTCGGGGTAGGTTCACCTGATGGCGAAGGACACTATTAATAGGGAAAACTAATCCACAGGCAAACAATCAGCCCAGTGCATTAGAAGTAGCAGAATTGTAAACTGCGTCGATCTGGAATCCCATGGCAGTCTGTAAAAATCCGAATCCCCCGTCGAAGCGAATCGAACTCATGAAAACCGAACCAATAGCCGAGTGTCTAGCCACATCACCGCCACGTCTCCGACACAGCACATACTTGGTACGAGCATTCGGATTCGAGTTTTCCTGTTCTCTCACATTTGCCTAGTAGCCAGCCATTAGGGATCGGGTTTCCTGGGGAATGAAATGTAACGGATCCGCTTGTGTTTGCCCTGTTTCTATCGCTGACACCAACGGCAGGGAGATTGGGAATCTTAATGGGATGTCTGTGAGACGGGAGGCTAGGAGGAAATGGAATCTTTGGTGAGATATTCAACACGGGGAAAGGGGGGAGGGGGAGAGGGAGGAGGGTGTCCTCTAGGGAGGGAGTATGAGGGGTGTAATATGTTGACTACAAGTATATAGATACACAAAGAGATGCAACAATGGCATAAGTACATACAGAAAGACACATGGATTGATAAATAGGAAGGTAGGCAGAAAGATAAGTGGATCGAAATAAAAACAAAAAGATTTGTAAAGTTACATATCCTTTACGGGACGTTGCAGTCAGCACCAGCACTTTACTGACCTTGTTGGTGTCTTGTCAAGTTTTTACGTTCAGTAGTTTGCCATTACTTTCTGACCAATCAGCTCTCATACTATATATAATACGTATATCACACATGAGTGAGACGGAGAGCGAGACTGACAAACGCATGAACAGCCAGGAAGAAAGAAAGACTTATAAACACATAGAGAGACAATTGGATCCAAATACAGACAGACAGATTAACAGGCAGACTGATATATTGATAGAAATGGAGAGAGAGAGAGAGAGAGAGAGAGAGAGAGAGAGAGAGAGAGAGAGAGAGAGAGAGAGAGAGAGAGAGACAGACAGACAGACAGACAGACAGACAGACAGACAGGACAGAGACAGAGCTGAGAGAGAGATATAGAGAGAGAATGCAGATACAGAGGGACACAAAGACGGAGAGAGGGACTGAACAGTTGGCGGGTAGCCAGCCAGCGAGGCAAACAGACAGACAGACAGTCAGTCAGACAGACAGGCGGACAGACGGACAGACGGACAGACGGACAGACAGACAGACGGACAGATGGACATATGGATAGATAGATAGATAGATAGATAGATAGATAGATAGATAGATAGATAGATGGATGGATGGATGGGATGGATGGATGGATGGATGGATATATAGATAGATAGATAGATGGATAGATAGATGGGTGGGTGGTGGGTGGATGGGTGGATGATTGGGTGGGTGGTTGGGTGGATGGGAGGATTGATGAATTTATGGATAGATAGGTAGGTAGGTAGGTAGGTAGATAGGCAGTCAGGCAGGCAGGTAGGCAGGTAATCAGGCAGTTGGGCAGGTAATATGTTTCTAGGTAGGCGGATAGGTAGTTCGGTTTTTCAGATAGGTAGATAGGTAATTAAACTAATCGTTGCCTCAGTTATTAACAAAGAGCAGTAGCACCCTATCTGTCCAAGGCAGTTTACAAAAGCCAGTAAGTAAATGATGGCATGTTGAGGGTTGCTTGTAAAGAAAACAATGGCTGCACAATTCAGCTGTCTTCAATAAGGCGCCAGAAAAGAGAAATAATTATGACGAAAACATTGAAGGAACTATAAAACATTCAGAAATAAATAAAAGTGGAGCTGCTGTAAGATAGATGAGGGGATGTATATTCACCGTTGGTGATTGATTGGTTTGTTGGTTGATGGAAATCATCCGAGAAACTGGGTTCAAGTCTGCAGCATGTTACACTGGTGTTCAGGTAGACAGAGATTATGTATGTCGGAGTGACGTTTGTGTTTCTTATGAAGTATAATATTATGAAATGGCAAATCTGAAGACGCGATCGAAAATAGCTAATGGCAGTGGAAATGTACCGGACTCCGTGGTGAAAGAGTTACGGACGCGAATCGTAATCCCGTATACCCGGGTTCGAAACACAGCGGTGCTGTTTTATTTTGTTTTTTTTTTGTTTTTTCGAAAAAAAAGTATAGGTGCCGGTCGTTCAGAAAACATTATTGAACGTAAACTTGCCCAGGAATTACGAACAGCCACAAGATGCTGGGGTTGACTTCTACGTCCTGTGAAGGACATACAACTAAAACAAAAGTGGACATGTGGTTTCTGAGGAAAATACCAAGACAAAAAAATTAATGAGCAAGACTCACAAGTAGCAAATTTCTCATTTTTGTTGGTGTGTGGATTAGCTTTCCCCAATACCAGTTTCGCTCCCCGTCAGGCGAACCCACTCCGACTTCTAATTTTCGTCCTCAAGTAACGAGAAGTCAACATTTTAGTCCAAATGACCGGAGTAATGGTTAAACAGCTATCGCGGCATCAGCACACCGGATGGTTAAAAAGGAGCGCTTTTATCCATTCGTCCATGCTGATATCCATAAGAAGCAAATGAAAATCGTAAACTGATTAGAGAAATTAGAAGCAGACAGTAAACATTTGTTGGGTACGTTATGAGAAGACACAGATTCTGGTCGTCACTATGAAGAAGTAAATACCACAATGTAATTGACAACAAAATGGGAATATTCTTAAACAAGTGAATCGATACAGTTATCTCGGAACAGTCATAACATCTGATGGGAGATGCCTTGAAGAGATTAGAACAAGAATTGCCATGGCGAAGGTAGCCTTTTGCAAGATGAAAAACATACTGACCAATAACAAGATGTCAATTGCAACGAGAAAAAGAGTGTTTAGGTGCTACATTGAACCTGTACTTTTGTATGGATGTGAAAAGTGGACAATGAGCAGACAGGCTGAAAAACATCTGATGGCTGTGGACATGTGGTTTCTGAGGAAAAATGCACAGAATACCATGGACAGACAGAAAAACCAATGACTAAGTCCAAGAAAAAACTAATGCAAATTGCACACAGATTAGAAAAATTAGACGTAGACAGTCAAAATATTTTGGTCACGTTATGAGAATAAATAAATTAGAGAACTTGTTGACAACTAGCAAGATCGAGGAGAGGAGAACAAGGGGAAGACAGAGAAGTAAATACAAGGATGGCTTGGTCGGTCACGTGGTGTGGTCGAGACAAGAACACAGAGCTGATCCACGACTCTGGTGATCCAACGAGATGGCGAATCATGACCGCCCACGCTTATCGGCAAGGGACATGATGAAAATGAGAAGACATAAACAAGAGAACCTGGTGACAACTGGCAAAATTGAGGGGAAAAGAACAATGTAAGGGCAGAGAAGTGAATATCTGGATGGCGTTACCATATGGCACGGTAGTCAAGAACACAGAGCTGATCCATGACTCTGGTGATCGAGTGAGATTGTGAAACATGACCGCCCACGCTTACCGGCATGGTACATGATGATGATGAAGGCAAAAAAAAAATACATACACACACAAATACACCCTACAACACAATCTTCCTGGCAATTTTTTGCAACCAATGCCAATCCTGGAAAATGACCACCAAAAAAAAAAAAAAAAATAGTAAAGAAAAATCACAACAGCGAAAATGAGATTTCCGAGAAGAATACTCAGTGTATCAGGAAGAGATAAAACCAGAAATGAAGAAATCAGTGAGGGTTATAGCAGTGCTAGATTTTATTAGAAAACAGCAAATTAAATGGTTCGGCCATATAACTAGGCTACTTACCAATAGAATACCACAACAAGCAATGATGATCAGACCAAATAAAACCAGAATAACAGGCCGCACACGTAAACGATGGGTAGAGAGAATAACAGTCCATGGAATGGAATAAATCTCGATTTATGAAGTCCATAAACGGGCACTCTCCCGCTGTTTATACTACACCTCGAAGCAGCAAGGTACAAGAGGAACAGGTTGAGATGAGATGTTATGAGTAATGTTTGTGTAGATAATTTTTTTCCGACCTCGTATATAGTGTAAGCGGAAGGCAGAGAAGTAAATACCTGGATGGCTTGACCACATGACATGGTCGAGAGAAGAACAAGGAGCTGATCCACGACTCTGGTGATCGTGTGAGATGGTGAAACATGACCGCCCACATTTATCGGCATGGCACATGATGATCATCATTATAGTGTTACCCCAAATTAATTATGTTGCAGAGCTCTCATCATCCCCTCCAAGCTCAGTAACTACCAGGGTGTGTAAGACTGGTTCTGGAACTCAGGTTTCCCGGGAAGGTTAACCCGGTCAACAAATGCCTGCAGAAGTCGGATGTGTCGGCCTAACGGCGCAAGAACGCAGCTCTGCTGTAAACAGGCACAACGCAATCACGTCCGAAAAAAAAAAAAAAAAAAAACTCCGGATGAACGTAGAAGAAGAGGAAGAAGAAGAAGAACTCAGGTTTGCCAAAAGGGTAGAACAATCTATTCCGACAACCATGACTTGGATCTCAACTCAGTCGCTTGTCGTTTCGCTGATGTCTCATCTCATCTCATCATGTTCCTCTTGTACCTTGCGGTGTCGAGGTGAAGTATAAACATCATGAGAGTGCCCGATTATGTATCGCTGATGTGAATGCGTAATTTATTAATTTTGTTTTTTAAATAGGGGGTATCACATTGTTGATATAGCAATTGGTCCAGGAGAGGAGTTGGCCATTATGTTCCTTTCAATCTTTTCTTCGGAGAGAATTCTAGAAAATTAGGAAAACTTGATACTTAAGTAGATCCAGAACATCAAAGACCAAGATGTTTGGAGAGACATGAACAACCACGCCAGCTAGTTAGGCATTTGATCATGATGCTAGTTAGTTAGTTAGTCGACAGATCATCCTCATTGCACATCGAACCATTCAGTCCATAAGTGCTCGGATCCCCTCCTCAGCAAATCCCTGCAGCGTGTAGCGGCTAACGACACCAGTTCTGTGTTGGTTTATCAATCTTCTTTGGCTTCCTGCGTAGTGTTCTTGTTTGGCCACCCCTCTTTTAATTTGCTGTTCTCGCAGTCTGGCCATGGTTGTAGATTCACAGTCATCACTTGGTTCTCGCAAAAGTCTTACTTCTCGTAGAGCATTCAGAATGTCAGCCTGGTCCATGGCGCGTCCGCCCTCCACAGTAGCCTCACCTGCGAGCTTGTCAGCCCGCTCATTTCCTTGTACTCCCGCATGCCCTGGCACGAAGATGAAACTAATCTTTGCCAGCCGAGACCGCTCCAGAGACAGCAACCATTCTCTTCGGATCCACCCCATCTCTATCCTCTTGAGCATGTTCATTGTGTGGCCAAGGAAACATGCCCTAGTGAATGTCTGTGTCTCGAGCCATGTTATTGCTTTACTTACTGCCATGACTTCCATAGTCAGGCTACTTGTGGTCTCAGCAGAAAGCACCAGAGTCCTCCTTCACAATTCTCCCTCCGGCCTGAGCCGTAAAGGCCCATGAGCTTCTCACATGTCGGACGACCGACCCATCTGTGTAGATGACAGCATCACCGTCTAGCGAATTCTCGAAAATCAACGCTTGTACTTCCGCCTCCACAGCAGCCGGATTTTCTTGTCTGCATTTTCTGTCTAGTTGGATGCAAACTGAAAAGGATGTGCAGAAATCTGTTGGCACTTGTACCCACTCCTCGCCAGGTTCTAAGTCCTCAAGTGAACACACCTGTTGAAGAATGTCTTCGGCTTGACCCATCCACGACCGTCCTCTTTTTAACCTGCAGCCCTTCACCTTCATAATTTCACTATGCAGTGGATGTTGTGTGTTTGCGTTAACTCTGAGGTAGGCGCGTGCTCTGCAAACTTGTATTCTGTCTTCAATGGTTGGAAAATCAAGAAGGTAGCGCATCGCCCTGCATGCTGTATCTCTTGTACATCCAAGAATAATGCGCATAGCTTCATTCTGTATCCTTTCATTCCTTTCTATCTGCTTACGGCTGAGAGTCAGGATTGCTATCGCATACTCAAAAACAGACGTCCAGCCCTTCGTATAGAAGACATAGATGGCGCTGCTCACAGTTGTCTGCCGCCATCACCCGCATCGCAGCCAATCCCCGCTTGACCTTTTTATCACCTGGTCCATGTGCTCATTATAAGCAAGGCTTCGATCAAACCGTATCCCCAGGTAATTCATTGCCTACGTCCTTTCCACCGTCTGTGAACACAGATTTACAGTTGGTGTTGGAGTGTTGACAATATGATTATTCAAAGAGAACCAAGTCACTGTTACCTTTGTTGGGTTGACCATTGCCCCAGCCTCAACACACCAAGTATTTATGCGATCGAGTTCGGTTTGTAGTTCCACAGCAACCTGATCTCTATCCTTACCCTGGCGATACACTAAAACATTGTCGGCATATGACAATGTCCTACCAGGTCCAGTGATCTGCTCACTGGTGATTCTCACGGTGTAGGCGTTGAACAGTACCGGAGATGAATGGTGATCCCTGTGGTAGGACCAGGATATATTTTTGTTGGTTCCGAAGTCCAACTGCCACATCTAAAAACTGCTTTCCTTTGGAAGAGGGTTGCAGCGATCCAACTAAGGAGGAATGGACTTATTTTGAGTTAAAGAAGCTGAAGCATTAAAAAATCCAATGGTACTCTGCTGTACGCGTCCTCAAGATCAATCGCTGCAGCAAAGGTTTCAATGCCTGAGTGGAAACATTCATAGACATCATGGGCAATTACTGCTGCATTGGTCCAGGTTTCTCTTTTTGGACGGTACCCACCCAGGGTAGGTGGGAAAACACCTTGCCTCTCTAGTTGGCTTGATATTTTCCTGGCAATTACCTTCTCCAGCAGCTTGCCTATTGTATTCTGCATGGTTATAATTCGATATCCCTGAATTTTTTTGTGGTCTTTGCCAGTCTTTGGCAAGGGAATCAGATAGCTGTGTAACCATTCCTCCTTGATGCTAGCACTCCCTATACTGTTGTTGTACATGTCTGTGTTAAATTATGAAATGATAACTAGCATCATTCTTGTAACCGTGACAGCTGCTGAACTTCTTAGTCTTCTAAACAGTCTCAAAGTATTTCAGAAAGATGGATGACCACGTTAGTAGGAGGACACGGAAAGGACATGAGGCGGCTGCGGGAGACGGCAAAAGACAATATAACAGGACGTGAGTTGGTTGAGGATCTACCCCCCCCCCCCCCCAACTGGAGGGTGAAGGACAGAAACAGAAGGATGTCCACGTGGAATTGGATTTCAGAATGCTAAACACATCCTTTAGTGCTGGACAACTTGCAGAGAGAGAGAGAGAGAGAGAGAGAGAGAGAGAGAGAGAGAGAGAGAGAGAGAGAGAGAGAGAGAGAGGCGGGGGAAAGAGGGAGAGAGAAGGAGAGAGAGAGGGAGAGAGATGGAGAGAGAGTGGAGAGAGAGAGGGAGAGAAAGGAAGAGAGAGGGGGAGAGAGGAGAGAGAGGGAGAGAGAGAGAGGGGGAGAGAGAGGGAGAGAGAGAGAGAGAGAGAGAGAGAGAGAGAGAGAGAGAGAGAGAGAGAGAGAGAGAGAGAGAAAGATGCAAAGTGGCGCGGAGCTGAAGCAGAAGCAGCTGAGGCTCCTAATATACACGGATGTAATAAAGGACTTCATCCTGACAATGGAGCTGTGGGAAGTTTGCGAGCTGAACTCTTAAGACGAATGCTCTAGCGTTCGGGTTTTCCATTCCCTGAAGAGGGCTTCCGTCTACAGGAGTGAAGCAACATCTGAACGGAGACGGTGCTACAGAGTCCTCCTTCACCTCTCCAAGCCCAGAAATCAACGAGGCTTTCATGAATGCGACTAGATTTCCACACCAACAGTTTCCTACGCCGTCTTCCTCGCGCTCCGATGGCAGGGTTGCCAGATTGGCTTTTTTGGCTTTTTATTTCATGACTTGGCTTATTTTGATCATAGTGATCTGGCAACCCTGTCCGAAGGTCGTGGATTCAATTCAGGGCTACGTCATTCTGTTCACGAGCGCAATTTTCTCGGAGACTTCTGATGGGTAGCAGCTGGAGCTACCAAGTTGGTGCTTTGGCCATGCTTTCGGCAGGCCGTCGTAAGGAAACAATCCGAATCACATGTGATAACACCCGGTGCAATGGAGACTATTCTCTACCCCCTTAAACCAATTGTTTCGCTTAAAGTCGCTTAAAAGTCGACAGGGTCGACTTCATTGCACCGGGTTTTATCCCATATGGCTCGGTCTCTTTACGCAACGCGGAAAGCGTCGCACAAAGCACGAACTCCGTAGCTTTAGTGATGACCCACAGGAGTCTTTGCAAAATTTCACTCATGAACCGAAGGACACGGCCCGGAATCGAACCCACAACCTTCGGAGCCCTAGTCAAACTGCTTGACCACTTCGTCACGGAGCAGAGAGAGAGAGAGAGAGAGAGAGAGAGAGAGAGAGAGAGAGAGAGAGAGAGAGAGAGAGAGAGAGAGAGAGAGATGCAACTGGATCAGGATTCAGCTCATGTAGACTGCCTGTGGTTGGACGAAGGCTGGTGGTGTGGTGTTCCCAGCACAAGTTTGAAGTCTTCCTTTGACAGCTGACTCCAACCCAACGCCCACATGGAAAGAGAATGAACGAATCTCTGTCGGTAAGCTATAATAGAATACGATAACAAGTAACAAACAGGATGTTTCGGATAAAGCCTTCTTCAGCACAGAAACATGCAAAAGACATACAACCTAAGGAGATAATATATAATGTAAACTCGTTCATCAAACATTATACACTCATTATTATTATTATTATTATTATTATTATTATTATTATTATTATTAAATAATGCCGGCTCCGTGGCGAATGTGTTACTGATGCAGTTGGTAATCCCGCATACTGCGTTCGAAACACAACTGCGGGAGATTTTGCAGCAGCCCGTTTTATGTTTTTTTTTTTTAACGAAATGGTGTGGGTACAGATCGTTCAGAAAGCAATGGCAAACTACTGAACGTAAAACTTGCCAAGAGATGGCTAACAGCATAAAGGAATGCTGATGTTGACTGCGACGTACTATAAAGGATATGCAACTAACTTTAATTATTAAACAATGAAATCTTTTTTAGTAGTACTATTATTATTAAAAATATAAACTCTTTTAGTATTATTATTATTATTAAACAATATAAACTATATTATTATTATTCATCAATATAAACTCTTATTATTTTTAAATAATATAACCTGTTATTATTATTAAGCAGTATAAACTCTGTTATTGTCGCTATTATTAAACAATATAACCCATTTTGCGATTATTTAGCAATATAAGCTTCTGAATTCATTTTAAACGTCTTTTATTATTATTATTATCATTAAGCAAAATAAACTTCTTTTATCAAACATTGTAAATGTCAATTGTTATTATAATTATTATTTAACAACATAAACGTCATTCATCAAACAATATAAATGCTTATTATTATTATTATTATTATTATTATTATTATTATTATTAATTTTATTTATTAATTAATTAACAATATAAACGTCTTTCATCAGATAAAATAAACTATTTCTTACAATCTAATCACCAAATAATCTCCCTGGGTTGTGATTCAAGCCAGCAGAGAGGTAACGGATCTCAAGAATACTATCAAGAACACAACAAAACCAGACAGAAGCAAGGAAAACTCGCTGGCAATAAAATATTCCCGCTGGCGCCACTGCCACGAGTTGGGGTACGGAGAGCCGAGCCGTAGACTGGCGAGGAATTTCACAGGCGAGGGAAGGGAGTAAAAATGGTATGACACGATGGAAAACACAGTGTGGGAATTGTTTAGTGGAGGTAGCAGTATGGTGAAGTGGGAGTCAGGGACTTCTTGAGAAGGTAGATTTGGGAGAAGATGCCCGTCTCATCGTTGTCCTTTAATTTCAGTGACATTACTGCAGTACAGTCTAATGCCCGTAGTCTCTACTCCTGTGAGCGCCAATCTTCTTCTTCGTTCCTCTTCCGAAGGTAGTCTCAAGGAAGCGAAAACACGCAGCCCTATCTATGCAAGAAGAAGTACGAGATACAACAAAGTGCCCCAGTTGTAACCTACCGAAAACACGAGGTAGAACGGGGTCGAAATGTTTTTTTCTCAAAGATGGATTGGATTGGATTCCGAAATATTTACATCACACCCAGTTATGCACTTCAGGGATCAGTGTGTCCGAGTTGGGCCAACATTTGTGTCAGGGCTACTTCCTCTAGACAGATTCCATCCCAGATAAAGGACTCTATCTACCTGTGAGTAGGTTTGATTTCCTAGCAATATTGCCATGGCAGCAGTCTGAAGGCCTGCTCTTTGCGATTTCTAACTGCTGTGAGATTTTTAATGTGCGCAACTTAAGCACGGCGCCTCCTATTTTTGGCCCTTATACAAGAGAGCTAAGTGTTTGCTCTAACCACCAAAGAGATCAGGGAGCGTATAGCATCATCATCATCCTCCAATGCCTTGCCGGCTGGAGTGGGCGATCATGTCTCTCCACAAATTACGATCTCTGACGTCATGGATCAATTCGTATGTTCACTCCCTTCCATACCATGACACAAGGCTGTCAAGAATATTCTCACTGTGTCTTCCTCTAGCTCTCTTTCCGCAAATCTTTCCGGTTGTTACAACATGTTCCAGTTTTTGTCTTCTCATAACTGACCAAGACACGATGACTGCTTCTTTCTGATGTTTGTGATAAGTTGTCTTTGCGACTCAGCTTCCCTGAAAACGCCCATACTGTTCATTTTGTCTGTATTTTCCAAAGATAATCATTATATACATATGCTTCTTGACAAGAACTTGTGACCCTGTTCTGGGGACGAGCCCTCCGAGCCAGTGATCTCTGTTACTTCTCCCCACTGATAGTTTTCTGCTGAATTCAGCATCAACCCTTATAGTTCAATAGTTCTCCTAACAAAACAGAATCGACACTAATAGTCCAATAGTTATCATAACAATACAGAATCAACACTAATAGTCCAATAGTTCTCCTAGCAATACAGAATCAACAAAATAGTTCAATAGTTCCCCTCACAATACATAATCAACGTTAATAGTATGATAGTTCTCCCAGCAATACACCACCAACAACTAATAGTCCAATAGTTCTCCTAACAATACTTTATCAACACTAATAATACATTAGTTCTAGCAATACAACATCAACATTAGTAATACATTTAAAGTTGTATATCCCTTACAGGACCTTGCAGTCAGCACCAGCAGTTTACTGCCGTTGTTGATATCACGGCAAGGTTTTACGTTCAGTAGTTTGCCATTGCTTTCTGAACACGTTAAAACCAGCGCGACACGATCTGCTGTGTTTCGAACGCGGGTAGCGGAATTACGAATCGCGTCCGCAACGCCATCGTCACGGAGCTCGGTTGTAACATTAGTAATACATTAGTTCTCCTAGCAAAACAGCATTACTAGTTGTGTATAAGTTCTCCTAACAATACACAACCAACACTATAGTCCTTACTTCTTCCATTGATACAGCATCATCACCGGTCAAAATCTGTGAATTTGCTTCTACTAGCATTAGTAGCTCATGCATTAATTGTGTTGGATGCTCGGTTTCCGATTTACCCATGTTTCCTCCTATACACTATTTCTAAAATATTCTTTTACACCTAGGAAACAGATGAGTAACATTGATGTGATATATATAGGGGGCATTTATAACATCAGATGGAACATGTACAACAGAGATTAAGAGCAGAATAGGGCAAGCAAAAGCCGCATTTCAGAAAATGGAGAATATCTTATGCAATATGTCACTATCACTGAATGTTAGAAAGAGAGTGCTGAAATGCTATATAGAATCTGTTTTGCTGTATGGCAATGAATCTTGGAATGTAAATGAACATTAGGAATAACATAAAAGCAACAGAGATTTGGTTCCTAAGATGAATGTTGCGAATTCCTTGAACTGTCAGAGTAACTGGGCAACTGCCTGAAAGTAGCTAATGAAACTAGAACACTATATACAACAATAAGAAAGAGAGACAAACACCTTTCTTTGGTCACGCGATGAGAAGAGATGGGTGTTGAAGAACATTGTGACGACTAGAAAGATCGAGGGAAAGAGAAGCAGAGACGATGGCATGAAGGAATATCATCAGCAGAGTTGATCCAGAACACAAAAGACCGAGATCTTTGGAGAGCCATGAACGCCTACAGCAGCTGGCAGGGCACTTGATGATGATGATGAAATGTGTCTGCTCTCTCAGTCCCTAGCCAGAGATATGGCGAAGGTGTTAGGTTCGCAATTCGTAATCCCACAAACTGCGTTCGGAACACAACTGCTGGCGATTTGGAAGCAGGCAGCCTTGTGCTGGTTTTCAAACAATGGTATGAGTGTCTGTCGATCAGACAGCTATGGCAAACTACTGAACGCAACATTGCAGGAAATCACAGACAGCCAACGAAATGCATTGGTTGACTGTGCCGTTCTGTAAAGGATATGCAACTAACTTGTTCTAAATCGCTCAGTCTCTGTACTACAGTAGCAACGGCCCAAGAACGCAACTTTGCTGTAAACAGGCACAAGCCAGTCAAGTCCGAAAAAAAAAAAAACTCTCCGGATGAACGCAGAAGAAGAAGAAGAAGAAGAAGAAGAAGAAGAAGAAGAAGGAGGAGGAGGAGGAGGAGGAGGAGGAGAGGAGGAGGAGGAGATAATGAAGAAATAGAAGAAGAAGAAGAAGAAGAAGAAGAAGAAGAAGAAGAAGAAGAAGAAGAAGAAGAAGAAGAAGAAGAAGAAGAAGAAGAAGAAGAAGAAGAAGAAGAAGAAGAAGGAGGAGGAGGAGGAGGAGGAGAGGAGGAGGAGGAGATAATGAAGAAATAGAAGAAGAAGAAGAAGAAGAAGAAGAAGAAGAAGAAGAAGAAGAAGAAGAAGAAGAAGAAGAACAACAACAACAACAACAATAACAACAACAACAACAACAATACCAACTACATCAACAGCAGCAAAATAACAAGAAATGCGTTACATCAAAATGCAGGAGCTCTTGGCACTTTTGCCTCAAACAACGGACAACCACAAGTGGCTAACATTTACTAAAAGTTAATCTTGATTGATTCGCGAAATGATTCCATCTTTCCTTGTCCCCATGTCAAAGCCCCTGTAACACACGACCAAGGCGTGCACATGCCCGACATTAGCTTCTATAAGCAAGACCATGTACCCGCAGACCACGACAAGTGAAAACATGTTGTTATAGCCTTGTTATATATGCCAAGCTCTCAAATTAATCACTACCCAGACGACGAGCAGTTTCGTCTTCATGTCAAATTCAAGCACAGCGTGCGGTGCCTCCATTTTCTTTATTTCCCCGCTTGTGTTGTACTTAACAAAACAGGACGCCTAGTCTTTCACCCCAATGCTTCTTTGTGGACTCGTCTAGCCCTGCCCATGTGACCCCGCCCATTCACTTATTGAAGGGCGGGTACGTCTCGCGCTCATAGAAAGATCCAATAAGTTAAGGTGAGTTCAGTTTGGGATGATATAGCATTGAAATAGAATAAAAATGGCGATGTTGTGATTGATTCATACAATACCATATTTCTTGTAACTTGCTTCTGCAAACAAAGTATTACTACCTTGTTAAATTTGTGCTCAATATTTACTTTTACCAATCAATTAAGACTTTCTGCTCCATTTCTAAAAAAAAAAATTGCGTTGAAAGGATTTGTATTAATTGCTACAACAGTTTTATCAATCTCGCAGAAAGCTATGAACAGACTAGACAAAAATATACATAAATTTAGATAATCATATTAAACAACAAATAAATTTATGGAGGTCAGCAGTGCCAAATGAAAAGGACGCTCGTTCTTAAACATCCAGTGTGCTGATACCGAGGTAGCGGGTTCACCCCTTTCACCGGTCAGTTGGACAAAAATGTTAACTTCTCGTCCTTGACTTGAGGACGTAAATTACAAGTACATCTGAAGTCGGAGTGGGTTCGACTAATGACGAGGGACATTGATATTAGCGAAAGCACGCAAAAATCAGTCCTGTGCACCAGAAGCAGTAACATGTGATGGACTACGCCTGAGTTCAAAGCTAGCTTGGATTAAAAAAATAAATAAATAAAAATATATATTTGATTGATTGGTAATCTTCATCGCACCATGTAACCTTTCATTAGTACGCCGATTCCCACCAAAAGACAACGCACGGACACTCTCAGCCCTCAGCTCAATACCCGGACACCTTAGGATTGTTCAGAATTCCCAAAGTGCCTACACCAGGATATACGGATTACATGGCTATTCTTGTGTGGATTAGCAACCACATTTTGAAATACTGGCAGGGCAGACGGCCTATACTTTACAATGGCCGACTGCGGAAGGATATCTGGATGGTTGTTTTGTTCTATATTATCTAGAACATTGTCAGCTTGAACTTTTTCTTCTTCTTTTGTTCGCTTGAAATATGTCTATAACTGCAATGTTGTCATCTTGTATGAATTTAACTGTCTTTTTTAGTTCACTCAGCGGTCCATAGAGTTTATCTTCCACTGTTGTCTCTCTAGGCCAGAAGGTTTGCCTAGATATGTTGTATTTTGGGCAGTCTTGGAGTATGTGCTCTGCTGTCTGCGACGCCAATCCACATGTGCACATGGCTGTTTCACCAATCTTGAATTTTGTATACACGTGGTTGCGTAATCTATTGTGTCCTGTTCTGAGGCGCAGAATAGTGACTTGTTCTGGTCTGTCCATAATGTGTTAGTCATCTTGAGCAGGTGTTGGTGGCTTTCTGACTGATTTGCTCATTATTTTCTTTTGGTGGTATGTAATGGGCACACCAGGCCTTTTGCTTCTTCCTTAGCCAATCGATCAGCTCTCTTGTTTCCTGGTCTCCACAGTGGGATGGTATCCACTGTATGGGACTTTATGCTGACTGCTAAGTTCAGAAAGTAGTGTCCTTAGTACTGGCAATTTCTCAGACAGGAGCGCCTCGAGTAATAATTTTGCATCTGGCAATAGCACCACAGGTTGTGTACTATGGCTGGTATTTAGTAATTTCTCTGTTGCTATCTTGATTGCCTCAATGTCAGCATCATAGTTATGGCAGTACTTTCCTGTTTGAACTCTGGCCGTGTCCCTAGTATTATTTGGGTACTCTATGTACACTCCCGCTCCTCGATTTCGAACAGCATTTTGTGCTGACCCATTTGTGTAGACTCGGATCCAGAGATCCTGTGGATATTCTTCATCAAGGAAGCTGAGAGTGGCTGTTCTGTGCTCTACACTGTTCTGTTCTTCCTTGTCAAATATTCCTCTCACTTTTGTCTGGATTTGTAGTGATAGTCTTATGTTCATCTTTCCATAGAATTCGCTCTGGTATAGTTTTCAGGGGGATACCAACTGTGGGCAGATCGGTGGTTTCTCTGCAGAGTCGTTTGGCCTCGTGGATAAAACTACTTCTTTTCAACCGCCCCATAGCTAAGATTTCAAACCTGTTCTTCACAGGGTGGCCTGACAAGCTGAGGAACTTTTCTGCTTGTATTAGCGTTTTCGTATCTCTGCGCTCTCTCAGTGCTTGTGTCCTTCCCATCTTCTCTATCTCCACTGTAGGGGAAGCTTGAACTGTGAAGCCTGCTGCCATGGAGATCTGGTCGTCAGAATGACGGGAGGCCTGGTGGCCGAATGATTTCTAAACTTCCGGTATGCTGATGGCAAGGTTAAAGTTAGTTGCTTGTCCTTTACAGGACGTAGCAGTCAATCTCAGCATTTTTTGACTGTTCGTGATTCCTTGGCCAGTCTACTTTCACTAGTTTGCTATTGCTTTCTGAACAACCAGCAACCATACTATTTCATAAAAAAACTGACGCTGCTGTGTTTCGAACGCTGTTGACTTTGGGACGTAAATTACAAGTACCTCAGAAATCGGAGTGGGTTCTCCCGATGGCGAGGAACACTGGTAATAGGGAAAGCTAATCCACAAGCAAACATCAGTCCAGTGCACGTAATACGTGTATGAATTACACTTGAGCTGAGCGGACGAAAAAAAAAGACTGAGGCTTTCGTAAAGTATTTTCTCCGGACACATCACCATATTACAATTTCCATCGGGTATATATCATAGATAGGAGGTAAAGTATATTCTCCCGACACATCACCAAATTATCATTTCCATCGGGTATATGTCATCGGAAGTAAAAGCGTGACCACATCATGTATCCACTGCTTATCAAAATATGAGACTAGCATCATATACCAAACTATCCCTAGAGGTGGAAAATATGTATTTTTTTAAAATGTTGCATATCCCTTGCAGGACGTTGCAGTCAACACCCACATTTTTCAGCTGCTTTTGGTGTACTAGGCAAATTTTACGTTCAGTAGTTTGCCATTGCTTTCTGAACGGCCGGCTCCCATACCAACACGTTATAACACAACGCGACACGGTCTGCTGCACAAATCGGTCGCGGCTGCGTTTCGAACGCCTGGTAAGCGGCTCACAAACCGCGTTCGCAAGGATTTGGCCACGGAGGACGGACCAATATGTAATTACTTTAGTACTATTGTTTCCAATGCTCCAGGTGTTCTCAAGCAATTGTTATTAAATGGACAGACAACATCAAGATATGGCCAGAGTACAGCCTAGTAGCATGTACAACACAGCCTCGGGAGAGGTACTTTTAGACATCGATAACAATAACCATCAATGCGAAGATGACAATGGATGGTCATGATGATAATGTGATGATTTTGATCACTTAACCATCAAACAACTTCTTCGTATAGTCCATGCTGTGTGGCGTTGGTGATCATGTCTACCCACAGCATTCTGTCTCTTGTGCTGTGAATCATTTGTGATACCAACATTCCTCCATGCCATGGTATCAAATTGTCCAGCATCTTATCTCTTGGTCACCCCCTGCCCCGCTACCAATCAGTAAGTGATTATTTATCGGACAAACTAATTTATCATCTGCGGGAATTATTGTTGAGACTGTCAAACAATTGAATCCTCATATCGGTTCATTTATCCGTAAATTGCCTGCCTAGCTGCCTTTAAGAAATCTGAACAGTAAAAGAAATGCAGAACAGAGAAATGTATTTTGGTCATCACCCGCTCCATTTGAAGACAGACTCGATGGAGATGTTAAAAAGCTCAAGTTGACTGCTGATTTCTTTACATATATTCAGGTTGACATTTAAAGGTGTACGACGAAGAAGAAGGTATACCTAATACCAATGAAGGGTGTGTAATGGGGTCCTTTAGTTTACTTTTACTTAATTGTCTGCAGTATTCAAAGTGTGATATGTTACTCAGAACTCACAATACATCACACAGCCACACGTTTTCAAAATACAAGATTGGTGAATCAGCCATGTGCACATGTGGATTGGCGCCGCAGACAGCAGAGTAAATACTCCAATAGTGTCCAAAATATGACATATCAAGGCAAACATTCTGGCCTAGAGAGGAAAAAAAAAAACCACCAGTGGAAGATAACCTCGATGGACAACCGAGAGAACTATAAAACAAACAAACACGGTGACATTCATACAAGAGACAACATTACTGATATAGACACATTTTAAACGAACTTCAAACGAAGAAAGGACAAACAAGAAACAGTCTGCAGTATGGAAACACAAATACCTGATTATGTCAGGCAGCACATGAGGACACCGGCCAGCTTGGGGGATTTATTCTCTCTCTCTCTCTCTCTCTCTCTCTCTCTCTCTCTCTCTCTCTCTCTATATATATATATATATATATATATATATATATATATATATATATATATATATATATATATATTTATATCCCTCCCTCCCCCCTCCCTCCCTCTCTCTCTCCCTCCCTCCGCCGCCTGCCAGCGTCTGTACTTGTGTATGGATCTTCTTCTTCTTCTTCTTCTTCTTCTTCTTCTTCTTCTTCTTCTTCTTCTTCTTCTTCTTCTTCTTCTTCTTCTTCTTCTTCTTCTTCTTCTTCTTCTTCTTCTTCTTCTTCTTCTTCTTCTTCTTCTTCTTCTTCTTCTTCTTCTTCTTCTGCGTTCATCCGGATTTTATTTTTCGGATGTGACTGCGTTGTGCCTGTTTACAGCAGAGCTGCGTTCTTGCGCCGTTAGGCCGACACATCCGACTTCTGCTGGCAATTGTTGACCGGGTTAACCTTCACGGGGTGTGTGGATCTGAGACGTGGAAAATGAGCAGACAAGCTAAACAACATCAAATGGCAGTGGAAATGTGGTTTCTGAAGAAAATGCAAAGAATACCATGGACAGACAGAAAAAGCAATGAGCAAACCCTACAGCTATCTATTTAATCGCAATAAATGAACTTATTATAAGACAACAAATTAATTAATAAATAAATGGAAACGATTAATCACCTATTAATGTAAGTTTATAAGTTTATCTATAAATGACAACAAAGCATTTATTAATAAATCACAGCATATCACTTGGTTGGCAAATGAAACAAATGATAAATCATTAACAATTTACCAGAAATCAAGCATTAATAAATCACATCAATCGATCAATAAATAACAACAAATCAATCATTAACAATTGGCACCAAATGAAAAATTAACAAATGACAACAAATCAGTTGCTACTAAATCATAACAAATCGATCGTTAAACAATAACACTGAATCGGTCATCACTAAATGAAACATATCATGATTAACAAATCTCGTCGGACGCAACGAACAGTAAATGACAACTAATGAATCCAAACACGAATAACAATAAATCAACGATCTGTACAAGACTGGCAATGGGTCGATTAGTAAATGACATAAAATAACAACATCAAAATCTAACAACAAATGGAGTCGACAGTCAATAATAACAAATCAAACATTCAGTAAATGATAGAAAATAGATAAATTAGTAAAAGATGACACATGTATTACTCAGTAAATGGCTTAAATCAGTACATCAGTAAATATCATCAAATAGATCCATCCGTATATGACAGTAAATGGATCCATCGGTACACGGCAGTAAATTAATCCACAAGTAATTTACATCAATGTTTCCATCTGTACATGACATCAATGTATCCATAGGTACATGACAGCAGTGAATCCACCGGTACATGATAGCAAATGGATCCATCGGTCATGCCTGCAATGGATGGACCCTTAGTACATGACAGCAAATGAATCTATCGGTACATGACAGCAAATTGATCTACTGGTAGATGACAGCAAATAATCCATTGGTACATGACAGCAATGGATCCATCCGTATATGGTGGAAGTGGATCCATCCATACATGACAGCAATGAATTCATTGGTACATGACAGCAAATCGATCCATCAATCCATAACATCAAACAGATTCATCCGTATATGAGAGCAGTGGATTCATCCGTAGATGACAGCAAATGTATCCATCAGTACATGACAGCAAATGGATCCATTGGTACATGACTTCAATGGATCCATCGATACATGACATCGATGTATCCATCGGTACATAAAAGTAAATGGATCCATCGGTACATAACAGCAAATGGATCCATCGGTACATGACAGTAAATGGATCCATCGGTACATGACAGCAAATGGATCCATCGGTATATGACAGTAAATGTATCCATCGGTACATGACAGCAAATGGATCCATCGGTACATGACAGTAAATAGATCCATCGGAATATGACAGTAAATGTATCCATCGGTACATGACAGTAAATAGATCCATCGGAATATGACAGTAAACGTATCCATCGGTGCATGACATCGATGTATCCATCGGTACATAACAGTAAATGTATCCATCGGTACATGATAGCAAATGTATCCATCGGTACATAACATCAATGGATCCATTGGTACATGAAATAAATGGATCCATCAGTACATGATATCAATGGAACCATCAGCACATGACAGCTGTGTATCCATCGTTACATGACATCAGTGTATCAATCGTTACATGACATCAGCGTATCCATCGTTACATGACATCAGTGTATCCATCGTTACATGACATCAGTGTATCCATCGTTACATGACATCCGTGTATCCATCGTTACATGACATCAGTGTATACATCGTACATGACATCAGTGTATCCATCGGTACATGACAGTAACTGTATCCATCGGTACATGTCATCAGTGTTTCTATCGGTACATGACATCAGTGTATCCATCGGTACATGGCATCAATGTATCCATCGGTACATGGCATCAGTGTATCCATCGGTACATGACATTAACTGTATCCATCGGTACATGTCATCAGTGTATCTATCGGTACATGACATCAGTGGATCCATCGGTACATGGCATCAGTGTATCCATCGGTACATGGCATCAGTGTATCCATCGGTACATGGCATCAGTGTATCCATCGGTACATGGCATCAGTGTATCCATCGGTACATGGCATCAGTGTATCCATCGGTACATGGCATCAGTGTATCCATCGGTACATGTCATCAGTGTATCTATCGGTACATGACATCAGTGTATCCATCGGTACATGGCATCAATGTATCCATCGGTACATGGCATCAGTGTATCCATCGGTACATGACATTAACTGTATCCATCGTTACATGACATCAGTGTATCCATCGGTACACGACATCAGTGTATTCATCGGTACATGACATCATTATATCCATCGGTACATGACACCAGTGTATCCATCGGTACATGCCATTAACTGTATCCATCGTTACATGACATCAGTGTATCCATCGGTACATGACATCAGTGTATCAATCGGTACATGACACCAGTGTATCCATCGGTACATGGCATTAACTGTATCCATCGGTACATGACATTCAGTGTATCCATCGGTACATGACATCAGTGTATTCATCGGTACATGACATCAGTGTATCCATCGGTACATGACATCAATGTATCCATCGGTACACGACATCAATGTATCCATCGGCACATGACATCAATGTATCCATTGGTACATGAGATCAGTGGATCCATCGGTACACGACATCAGTGTATCCATCGGTACATGCCAGCAAATGTCATCTGTACATGACATCAATGTATCCATCGGTACACGACATCAATGTATCCATCGGCACATGACATCAATGTATCCATTGGTACATGAGATCAGTGGATCCATCGGTACACGACATCAGTGTATCCATCGGTACATGCCAGCAAATGGATCAATCGGTACATGAGATCAGTGGATCCATCGGTACATGCTAGCAAATGGATCAATCGGTACATGAGATCAGTGGATCCATCGGTACATGACAGCAAATGGATCCATCGGTACATGACAGCAAATGGATCCATCGGTACATGACAGCAAATGGATCCATCGGTACATGACAGCAAATGTATCCATCGGTACATGGCAGCAAATTGATCCACAGTAAGTTCCAAAGCCCAAGTTAATCACCCTGCTACACACGGTTTCAGACGCATTAGCTATATGGTGCTAGATCTATATGTTTATAAACCAAACGACACTCCATTGGTGATGAGATCAGCATTAGGCTAACTCTACTTCACAAGACAAGACTTGGTGGGCGTTTTAGGCTGGGTGACCTGTGACCCTGGGTCAATTTAAACACTCCGAATCTGTATCTATATTTCTCTTCTTCTCTTCTTCTTCAGCGTTCCGAGCCATTGTGGTTCTTTGCTGCAAATACAATCCCTGTCCATTCGTCTCTCTGGTTGACCTTCTCTTGCCAGTCGTTGATTCCAAGTGCTTGTAGGTCTGTATGTGTATTATCTCTCCACCGTCTTCTTGGTCTACCTCGGGGTCTACGGTCATTTATTTCCTGAGTGTAAGCGAGTTTTGTTTCCCTATTATCTTCCATTCTTTCTATATGCCCCAGCCATTGTAGTCTATTGGCCTTCATGTATCTATATTAACAACTACAAATTAATGAACAGCATAGGTACAAGGTAATGCAAGGTAATAAGTACAATAGAAAAGAAATAGACAACTGGTGTTGATAGTGACTACAGGCTGAGGGAGATATTGAGGTGGGGGTCTGAGCACTGAGTTTGATTTATATTCAGAATGATCTGTTGACTAACTAACTAGCCAACTACCTAACTAACTGAGTGACCCACCGACCGACAGATCGAACGAAAGACTGACAGACTAATTAAGTAACTAACTAGCTAAATGACTGACCACCCGACTGACTGACTGCCTGACTAATTAATTAACTAACTTACTAACTAACTATTTGACTGACTGACCAACCGACCGACCGACCAACCGACAGAACGACTGACTGACTGACTGACTGACTAACTACCTGACTAACTAACTATCTGACTAACTACATGACTAACTAACTACCTGATTAACTAACTACTTGACTGACTACCTGACTAAATAAATAGCCAATTAATTAACTACTCGACTAACTAACTAATTAACTAACTAACTAACTAGCTAACGAACTACCTTATTAACTAACTAACTAACTGACTAACTAAGTGCCCAACTAACTAACTACCCGACTAACTTGCTAGCTAGTTAACTAACTAACTAACGAACTAACTAAATAACTAACTAACTAACTAACTAATTAAATAAGTAACTAACTAACTAACTAACTGACTAATTAACGAACTAACTACTCGACTGACTAACTACTTAACTAACTGACTAGTTGATTAAATACCTGACTAACAACCTGACTAACTAGCTGATTAACTAGCTGATTAACTAACAAGCTAACTACCTACCTGACTAACTACATGACTAACTTCCTAACTAACCACCTGATTAATTTACTAACCACTTGACTAATTAACTACCTGACTAATTAAGTACCCAACTGACTAATTACCAGAATAACTTTCCAACTAACTAATTAGCTAGCTAACTGACTAGTTAACTAACTTACTAACTACCTGACTAACTATCTACTTGACTAACTAAGTACCTGACTAACTAACTACCTGACTAACAAACTACCCGAATAACTAACTTGCTGATTAATTGCCTGAATAACCAACTAACTGACTAACTAACTAGCTGATTAACTACCTGACTAACTAACTACCTGACTAACTAACAAGCTGACTAACTAACTGACTAACTACCTAACTAATGACTAACTAACTACCTGACTAACTATCTGAATAACAAACTACCTGATTAGCTACCTGACTAATTAACTACCTGACTAACTAACTAACTATCTGACTAACTAAGTAACTAACTAACTAACTAACTAACTAACTAATTAACTAACTAACTAACTATCTAACTAACTAACTAATTAACTACCTGACTAACTATCTGAATAACAAACTACCTGATTAGCTACCTGACTAATTAACTACCTTACTAACTAACTAACTATCTGACTAACTAACTAACTAACTAACTAACTAACTAACTAACTAACTAACTAACTAACTAATTAACTACCTGACTAACTAACTACCTGACTAACTAACTAACTAACTAACTAATTAATTAACTAGCTATCAGACTAACTGCCTGACTAACTAGCTACCTGACTAACTGACTACCTGACTAATAAAAGACATTGAAAGAACGTTTATACACGCCTGTTGTGTACTAAGTATATGGTGCTATCCCCACATTTAGAGGTGCTATCCCCACATTTAGAGAGACCACTTGTCACTCGATAAATCTTGTCGTCAATATCACCCCGTTCCCAATTACTTTCCAGTACATCTCAAGGTTCTAATTTTAGACTCCATTGAGATGGAAGCCCAAGTCGATGTTTGTTTTTAAAACCCCTTTCGGTGGATATTCGAACACAAGACCGCCGGAACTGCAGCTAAGTGTGCTAAAAACTGCGCCACCGCCTGGTATCAAGTCAGTAAAGTAAAGAATAAACCACAACTGTACTCACCTGAAGACGCAATGGGCACATTGTGCCAGTCTCATACTGTTATAGACCAACGGCTACTCCAGTAGTCAAGTGGTCAGTATCTCGCCGACCGCCTTCATTTTCCAAGAAATTTCCAGGTGCCTATTTTAGACTGGATGGGCATAGGAGCCAAGGTCAGCGTTAAAACACAATTTCCCCTCTATGCGAACTCGAACACATAATCCCCGTGAAGGTGACCCGCCCAACAATTGCCTGAAGAAGAAGTCGGATGTGTCGCCGAAAGGTGCAAATATCACAGCTCTGCTGCAAACAGGCACAAGGAAATTACGTCTAAAACAACATTACGAACGAACGCAGAAGATGAAGACGAACACATAACCTTAGCGTCGGGAGGCAAGTGTCTAACCACTACACTACCGGGATTTCCCTGGTATCTTGTGCTATGAACTTAATACATACAAGTGTTTAGTCTACCCTGGATCAGCGTGAGTGTCCTGATTCCGACAACCTCATCCACGCTTAAATCAATTTTAGAAATGAGGCCGGTACTCCTGGTAGTACCTAGGTCGACACCAGGACTGCAATAAGTGGGGACACAATTATAAATCTTGATGAAACCCCAGTCTACCGTGATTGTAACCTAGAAAATTAACCACTGAACCAACATTGGTTACATTACCAGTAATATGAACATACTGTATAACCAACATAAATAGCAGTAAATCAACCGATTAATAACAAAATTATCAGTAAATGAACATAATAAAATAACCACTAAATAAAAACAAAATTATGAACCTTGTTGAAACATCGGCCTACCGTGATAGTCAGCCTGAACACTAACCACCGGGCTAGCATTGGTTAGATTATCAGTAACTGAACATAATAAAGTTATCAGTAGTTAACATAACATAATTATCAGTAAATGAACATAACAAAGTTATTACTAAATGAACATAACAAAATTATAAGTAAATAAATTGCAATAAATCATCATTAAATAAAAATAACAAACTTATAAGTTAATGAACATAGCAAAAATATCAGTTAATGAACATACAAAAAATATCAGTTAATGAACATAACAAAAATATCAGTTAATGAACATTAAAAAATATCAGTTAAAGATCATAACAAAATTAATAGTTAATGAACATAACAAAATGATCACTTAGTGAACATAATAAAATTACCAGTACTCGGGAAGGTAAACCCGGTCAATGAACGCCCGCAGAAGTCGGATGCGTCGGCTTAAAGGGGCAAGTATCGCAGCTCTGCTGTAAACAGGCACAACGCAATTATGTCCGAAAAAAAAACAACACTCCGGATGAACGCAGCAGAAGAAGAAGAAATTATCAGTTAATGATAACATAATTATCAGGTAATATTAGTTAGTTAGTAGCGATTCCAACTTCACGACAAAGGGTGTGACAGTAAATATCACACAAAATGCTCCAAAGTTAATGAATATTTTTAAACAATTTCACTTTATGAACATATCAAAATAATCGGTAAATAACAAAATTATCGGCACATGAAGAGTACAAAATGATCACTGAAATAACATATATTAGTATTACGAGGAAAGCATAACATCAGCAAATACACATAACATAATTAATAGGAAATGAACATAACAAAACTATCAGTACACGAACATAACAAAATTATAAGTAAATGAACATAACAATATTATAAGTAAATGAACCTACAAAATTATTAGTGCACTAGCAAAGCACAACATCAGCAAATGAAAATAAGAAACTTATTAGAACACGAGCAAACAATAAATTCAGCAAGAAATATAATATTTTTGTTTGTTCTTCGCATTCGTTCAATTTGAACTCAAGTGTAGTCCATACACGGGCTACTTGTAATGACTTCCCAGTACTTGTAATTTACGTTCCAAAGTCAAGGACGAGAAGTAAACATTTGAGTCCAGCTGACCAGTAAAGGGGTTGAATTTGCTAACTCGGCATCATCACACCGGGTGTTTAAGAACGAACGAACGAACGAACGAACATACTTTATTTTCAAAATAAGATACTGGGAAGTCATTACAAGTAGCCCGTGTATGGACTACACTTGAGTTCAAAAAATCAAATAAGAACGGAAGTAAGGATGTTTATTCTTAACCATTAAGCCACTCTGACCTCTAAAATTATACATAAACAAATGTTAAAAATAACGAAATGATTAGTAATTTAATATTACACAATTATTAGTAAAATAACACCACAAAATTATAGGTAAATGAGCATATAAACATCTTCAGTAAATGAATACAAATTCTTAAGTAAATAAACATAAGAAACATTTGGCAAATAAAAATAACAACATCTTCAGTAGATGAATATTACAAAAATAACCAGTAAATAGAAGCAAAATAATAAATTAATGGACATAACACAATGATCAGAACACCAACAATAGAAAAACAAGTAACAAATGAACATAATAACAATATAAGTGCATGAAAATAACAAAATAATCGGTACAAGGACATAACACAATAATCAGTGCTAGGACATAACACAAGAATCAGTTCTAGGATATAACAAAGTAACCAGTGCTTGGAATAACAAAATAATCATGTCCGCTTTCGGTTGTACAGTGACCTGCATGTTCGGAACAATGGCTACCGACTGTTGCTGAATTGACTGATTTGCTTTTTCGGTACACGCGTGCATTTTTCAGGAGACTCCTGGGAGTCGCCGCTGGAGCTACGGAGTTCATGCTTTATGCGACGCTTTCGGTGGGTCGCCCTGCGGAAAGAGCTCGAGCCATGTAAGAAAACCCGAGTCAATGAGGTCTTTCTGGTGACTGCCGATTCCATCAACGATAACTGTGGTTTTCGAGGATGACATTTGTGTTGGCATTCAGGCGGCGGCATTAAGCACAGTATACCTGTGCGTGCTGTTGGATTGCCGAGACTCCTGGCTGTTCCACTTTTCACATTGGACAGTGGGGAGCATTTTGTGAGATATTCACTGGCACAAGAACGGAGCATAATGGGGACGACCCATTGCCGTGAAGTTGGAACCTTGACTAACTAACTAACTAACAAAATAATCAGTACAAGGACATAACACAAGAATCAGTACTAGGATATAACACAAGAATCAGTACTAAGACATAACACAATAATCAGTACAAGGACATAACACAATAATCAGTACAAGGACGTAACGCAATAATCAGTACAAGGACATAACACAATAATCAGTAATCAGTACTAGGACATAACACAGTATCAGTATTAGGACATAACACAAAAATCAGTAATCAGTACTAGGACATAACACAAAAATCAGTAATCAGTACTAGGACATAACACAATAATCAGTAACTGAACATACAATTATTAGCAAATAAACTGAACATAATAAATGAACATTCCACATTAACCTACCAAAATAAATCAGTAGAAAAACATCTTAAAAAATTTTCAGCAAATAAACAAAACATTATCAGCTTCTTCTTTCTGTTATTCTTGCTCTTCTGACTCTGGGACTGTCCTTGCCCGGCTCTGGTAACACAGCAGTCGGATGAATAAAGCATCTATCACAGTGGCTGACAACCTTTTTTGGCCCATGCACCCTTCACCATATGTTCACCCCCCCCCCCATCCTTTCGTATTTCCTCCCTATAAATCCCCCCCCCCCCCCCCGCCCACATAATACACGTAAAAATGGAACCTAAATTTAATAACCCATATTAGAACAAGTCTAGAAGTCTACATTAAACGTGATTTGCGGGTCTAGTGACGTTATAAAATTACTTTCAGAAGGACGAGAAGTAAAGAACCGTAAAGTATGCAGGGAAAAAAACAATATCAAGTAATCGGTTCTTGTAGTAACTCGATCTTGATCCTGGACATCCTAAAATTCCCCCCATGGGGGGAATTCCCCACCGGTTGAGAACCACTGATCTATCAGCTTCTATTTTGTATGCATGTTGATATTTGTATGGTGTATGGCAGATGCTATTTGATAGTTGAGATTGTTTGCTTTCTGTATTCCCATTTATATTTCTTAATCTGGTCTTCCTTCCTCTGTGAACACACTACCCAGACGTTTGTACTCTCTAGCTTGTGGTTATGATTTCCCATTCATATTTTCATTATATTGCACTGGTGTTCGCGGAGCTGTCATAAATGCTGTCTTTTCGATGTTAATCTTCATAACAAATTGTCAAGGCATTTTATATGGTATAAAAAATGTAGTCCCTTATTGAATTTAAACACACAAGCCACAAACTCTGCTGTATGCACCTGTATTGATGAATATGCCAGACAGTAAACTGTGCAAGACATTCTTTGTGGCTTCTATGTTTACATTTGATACTCTAAAAGTCACTTAAAAGTCGGCAGGGTCGACTTCATTGCACCGGGTTTTATCCCATATGGCTCGGTCTCTTTCCGCAGCGCGGAAAGCATTGCAGAAAGCACGAACTCCGTAGCTCTAGCGACGACCCACAGGAGTCTCCGAAAATTTAACTCGTGAACCGAAGGATGCGGCCCGGAATCGAACCCACAACCGTCGGAGCCCGAGTCAAACGGCTTGACCACTTCGCCACAGAGACTTCCATTTTATACTCTGACGGAAACCCATATAGTTTTTACACAGTAAACTCTCGCCGTCTACAAACAACAGCTAAACAGTATTTGTGTACACAACGAGAGTGTTGTACTGAATGTTAAGAAGTTATGAGGGTCTATGATAATATGTGGCAATGGCGGTTGTATTAGATGTGTGCTACTATTTGAGCAAAAGTGTGTAGTTAAAGACAAGCCCAGAAAACAGTTTGAGGGTTTCACAGTTCAAAAAGACTCAAGAAAAGAAGAGGAGAATAAATGGACCAACTCGGAGTAACCACTCAAGGAAAACGATTCGGTCCTATATCGAAATGAACATGGAATTATCAGTAAATGAACAAACATTTATCAGTAAATTAAGAATAGAACCATCAGTAAATGAACACTGAAACATCAGTAAATGAAGTATACAACCATCAGTAAATGAACATTGAATCATCAGTAAATTAAGAATAGGACCATCTGTAAATGAACATAGAATCACCAGTAAATGAACATAGGATATTCAGTAAATGAAATAATAGAAGCATCAGTAAAAGATGCAAATAGCAGTTAAATCAACCTAACTTTGTAAATCGCGTAAACGTATCTTTCAAGAAAACTCAGCGATGAAGCTAACTACCAACACCAACTCATAATACTGTCATTTCGTATCCCAGAAACGAAACCACATCATGCGACGCGAAGCTTGCTTGAAAACATCAGAATTCAGTTGAAACACATACAAAACGCATTGAAATGTTAAACATTAATAATTACGAGTACATGGTCGCCGGAGATGTGGTTTAATGGCAGTGAACGCGTTTCGCAATTCTCCGACAAGTCCAGGGATTTGAAAGCTGACCGACTTGTGTTGATGTCAATGGTTTGAGCTTCGGTTGCTCAGAAAGCAATGGAAAACTACGGAACGTATACATTGATTAGTAAATTACAAACAGCCAACAACTGATTGGGTTGATTGCAACATCATGCAAAGGACATACAAAGTTTAACTACATGGTCGTTTGTAAGAGAAGCGGCTGGTCGAGTGGCTAGAATGCCGGGTTCTCTTCGGGAGACCAGGGTTTGAATTCTCAGTAAGGTGTGGATTTTTTCCCCGAAGGGGACAGAAAGAAAACCCCAACCTGTACAGTTCGCGGCGACTGCACTGGCCAGGCGGTCTTAACTACACAGCAAGGTACTTTGGGTAGTAGATGACAGTTTGTTGACATTCCGTAAACAAGTTGAAATCGTGTGTTTGGTGGGCTCAATTGTTCAGCATCAAATTTTTCCAGATTTAGTCTTCACAAGTGATAAAACTATAATGTTCAAAACAATGCTTTCCATTATTTCATTTGAATAATGAAGAGACAAACAACACAAAGCACAATTTATTGCCAACATATTGACCTACATCTTGCCAGGTGCATCCTGCAGAATTCATAAAACATTAATTAAAGCTGCGAGATTGGTAAATCCTTCAAAGCTACGAAATAGATAAACCCTTCCAGTTGAAATTTACGACACACATTCTCACAGTAATTTAAATTGTCTAACAAAGGCATTTTAAACTGACTCTCATGTCTTTTTGTTTGCACAATTTTTTTCTCTCGATAAAACCGCTTACAGAAACGTGTAACGAAGACTTTAATACATAATGAAAACATGGGTAGAAAGAGAACCAGTCGGTCCATCTCATAATGCTGTGACTTTATATCTAGGGGGTTTTCACTTCACTGTACGGGGCCACGGTCGGCCTCAAAATGGCTGCCGTCTTTTCATTCAGGGAAACGGAGTGTGACAATCATTTAATTCAGTGAATACTCTCTCAGTTATCGCCTGGGTGATTATGTATTTGTTTAGATAAAATTATACGCTGTCAGAGTAATAGACAGACAGACAGACAGACAGACAGACAGACAGACAGACAGACAGACAGACAGACAGACAGACAGACAGACAGACAGAAGACAGACAGACAGACATACAGACAGAAGACAGACAGACAGACAGACAGACAGACAGACAGACAGACAGACGGACAGACGGACAGACGGACAGACGGACGGACGGACAGACAGACAGACAGACAGACAGACAGACAGACAGACAGACAGACAGACAGACAGACAGACAGACAGACAAACGGACGGGAAGACGTAATTTCTGAGACGAATGGTACTGACACCCTTGACTATCTGAGCGACTAACAATAATAGCCCGGAAGAGGCTAATGGAAATTGGAAAATTATGCACAAATAAAAGAAAGTGGCAACAATTGTTCTGTGATCACATAATGAGAACAGAGGCAGGGGAGGTTCACTTCGCCACCAGGTCGGCAGACGAGTGTCTAGTCAACAGGCTAGACCAGTGGTTCTCAACCTTTTTAGCCCATGCATCCCTTCACCATATTTTCAGAAAGTCATCCCCCCCCCCTACCCTACTTTTCATATTTCCTCCCTATAAATACCCCCGCCCACCCCCACACAGTATATGTAAAAATGGAAGCTAAATTTAATAACACATACTAAAGCAAGTCTAGACGTCTATATAAAACTTGATTTGCGCGTCTACTTACGTTATAACACGGATTTCAGAACGGCGGGAAATACCGAACCGTAAAGTATGGAGGGAAAGACAATATCAAGTAATCGGTTCTAGTATTAACGCGATCTTGAAATAATCTTAACTCCCCCCCCCCCCAACCCCATGGAAATCCTGAAACAGTCCCCCTGGAGGGGGTTGGGGGGGGGGGGGGGGTTCCCCACCTGTTGAGAACCACGGGGCTAGGTTTTAGCTAAAGCTGAAAACCGGGAACTAGAGAATACTTATAGTACGAGGGATTCTAAAGATTGTAGTTAATTATTTCGTTTGTTCGTTCCGTCTTTCATTAATTAATTAAATAATTATTAAATAATTAATTGTAACCTGGTCAAAACAGCATGCTAAAAGTCGGATGTGTTGGCCTGAGGGTTTCGACCCAAAGGGTGCCTAACTAGACACACCGCAATCACATCTGAAAAAAAAAAACCACTCCGGATGAACGCAAGGAAGAAATAATTAATTGAACCATTATCACGATATTATAATTCTCTTTCCTTAAATAAGCAACACGAAAGTCGAATAGAGGCCCTGGAGATGTTTATATACTGAAGAATATGTCGTAATTAATTTGAAAAAAAAAAAAAAACTGGAAATGAAAAGAGAGGCGATAAAATAAAAATAAAAAAGAAGCACGTGAAACACTTCAGCTACGTTTAGAGACATAACACGCGTACAAAAAGCATACTGGAGGGCAAGGTTGAAAGCAAGCGAGCAAGAGGTAGACAATGATACAAGTGGGAAGATAAAATCAAGAAATTGACGAACAGCATTCTGAGAGAATGTGCAATTAAGGCGAGAGACAATGTTAAAGATCCTTTTCAGCCTACCTTCATTCTGGAGACGGCACTTGGTTGATATATTTTTTAAAATTTCTAGTCTAATGTGTCTTTCTCTTATATTCCTTGCCGTGTGGTGTTGGTTTTAATGTCTGTCTGCTTTCTTCTGTCTCGTGTAAGCTCCGTGAAGTTTTTTTATTTATTTTTTTTTCTTGCGCTCGCTCGCTTTGAACTCAAGCGTAGTCCATACACACTTCTTCTTGTAGTTCTGGACTGAATTTTGTGTGTCTATTAGCTTTGCTTATTAACAGTGTCCCAAGTCAAGGACGACAGGTCAACATTTTAGTCCAGCTGTCCGGTTTAGGGGTCGAACCGCTAATCTCGGCATCAGCACACCGGATGTTTAAGAACACGCCTTCCTGCCCATTCGCCCATTTGCAGTCAATTATTTCTGATACTAATGTTCCTCCGTGCCATTATGCCAAACGTTAGATTCTTCTCTCTTGTTCTACCCCTGCCTCTCTTCCCATCCAACATTCCCATTCATTTCATCTTATCTCATCTCATCTCCTCTCACCGTAATCTCATCTTGTTCCTATAGTACGTTGCGGTGTCGTGGTGCAGCCTAACCAGTGGGAGAGTGCCACTTTATGTGCTTTATATAAGGGGCGTTCATTTGAAATCCGTTGGTGCCGCACCGTGCATAATTGCGTACGTTGAACATGATCATGTCATAGTCATGTGATAAGTACTGACCAATGAATAAAAGAACACGTGCTTATCGTCCCGTGATGCATAGGTTCTGTTTCTGACCGTTGAGAAAATGGTCGGGTTGATTCAAAATCCGTCCAAAGAAGCTCAAAGAGCGGTGATTCAGTTTTTTTCATTTGAAGGATGTTTATCAGTTGACATTCATCGAAGAATGCAGGCAGCGTACGGTAACAAATGTGTGTCGAAGACAACAGTGACAGACTGGGCACGAATGTTTCCGAAAGGACATCAGTTCACGACAGATCTTCGACGGCCGGGTCAAGCGTATATTGTTGCAACAGAAAAAAATCCATCGCCAGAATTGATGCAGCAGTGCAGACGAACCGTTGTCGAAGCATACGTTCGCTAGCGAAAGAATTTGATGTGTCAATTGGGACAATTCAAAAGGTCGTTCGTAAGAAACTGTAATATCGGAAGGTGTCTTCACAATGGGAACCACGGATGTTGACCGACCACTAAAAGGAGGAACGCATGGGATGGTGTTTGAAACACTTGCTGCGTTACATAGTGGAGGGTGATGCAATTCTCTTCCGCATAGTGGCAGGCGATGAATCATGGTGTCACCACTTTGAGCCAAGCAGCAAGAGAGAGAGAGAGAGAGAGAGAGAGAGAGAGAGAGAGAGAGAGAGAGAGAGAGAGAGAGAGAGAGAGAGAGAGAGAGAGAGAGAGAGAGAGAGAGAGCATGCAATGGAAGCATGCTGGATCACCAAAAGCCAAACAATTCAAGTTACAGGTTTCCGCTGATAAGGTTATGCTGAGCGCATTTTTTGACCATAAAAGGCTACTGTTGGCCGACTTTAAAGAACCTGGTGTCAACATCAAATCTACCCACTACTTGCAAACACTAGACAAGCTGCAAAAAGCCATCAACAATAAACGACCCCGCATACTTTCTCGCGGTGTGATTTTGTTGAACGACAATGCTCGTCTGCATGTCGCAAAAATTGTGGAGGAAACATTAACAAGGAAGAAGTGGGAAATTCTGCAACATCCAGCCTATAATCCTGTTTGTTACCATGTGATTTTCATTTGTTCCGACCTCTAAAAAAAGCTCTTATGGGGCAATGATTTCACACAGATGCAGACGTAATGAACGCGGTAAACACTTGGTTCAGTGAGCAACTACACTCCCTTTTTGCGGACGGCATTCGCCGCCTACCTAAGCAATGGGATGCTTTGTTTAATTCTACCACACCTGTTAATGTTCCTTTCATGTTTTTGTAATAAAGCCATTGGAACAAGTTTCAAATGAACGTCCCTAATATATTGAAATTCTCTGTTATTCCATCTGTCCATCGTTTACATGACCTCCCTTTTCTTCTGTTTCCATTTTGTCTCTACATCAATGCTTGCAGTGGTCCACTGTTAGTTGGTAGCCTAGTTATATGGCGGAACCTTCCTCCGTCGCCCAACGTTCGGCGCTAACAGAAAGCAGGTAGTACCGTCTACTGTCATACGGTAGCTCAGTCATATCTGACTAAGACCTGACTGACACCTCTAGAGTAGGTAACATGTATTGGGATTACCTTTCCCCTGGAGTATGTAAAGTGTACTGGGGTTACCTTTGCTCCAGAGTCCCCGAGTGACGGCAAGGTGCCAGTGAGTGAGTGAGTGAGTGAGTGAGTGGGTCAGTGAGTGAGTGGGTCAGTGAATGAGTGAGTGAGTGAGTGAGTGAGTGAGTGAGTGAGTGAGTGAGTGAGTCAGTCAGTCAGTCAGTCAGTCAGTGAATGAGTGAATGAGTGAGTGAGTGAGTGAGTGAGTCAGTGAGTGAGTGAGTGAGTGAGTGGGTGGGTGGGTGGGTGGATGAGTGAGTGAGTGAGTGAGTGGATGGGTGGGTGAGTGAGTGAGTGAGTGAGTGAATGAGTGAATGAGTGAGTGAGTCAGTGAGTCAGTGAGTCAGTGAGTGAGTGAGCCAGTGAGTGAGTGAGTGGGTGGTTGGGTGAGTGGGTGGATGAGTGAGTGAGTGGGTGGGTGGGTTGGTGGGTGGGTGGGTGAGTGAGTTAGTCAGTGAGTGAGTGAGTGAGTGATTGAGTGAGTGAATGAGTGAGTGAGTGAGTGAGTGAGTGAGTGAGTGAGTAAGTGAATGAGTGAGTGAGTGAGTGAGTGACAAGCGAGTTAGTGAGTTTGCCAATAATTTCTGAACGAGAAATCGATGTTAAAATCCAATTCACCGGTAGAAGGGAATGAACCTCCTACCTAACTTTAAGCGCACAGAAGAAGAACATGTCTATAACCTACAGTATCTGGGCAAGGAAGAAACTTGATCCACAAACTGCGCCATGTCCGGGAAACCGAAATACTTCGGCCATAATCAACGACACATTGGTTGTTATAGAACAATTATGGGGGTGGGGTTTCTGGAACAGGAGGCAGGGGCAGACCGACCCGAAGATGGACGCAGGATGTTGAAGTCAGTTTACGCAAGAAGGTGCCGTGATCATAACTACGTTCTGTAAAGGATCTCTCACATTATGATTATGTGGTTCTTTGACGATGATAACAAGAAATATAAGCAGCAGCAGTAACATCATCACTGGCAACAGCAGCAGCAGAAGAAGAAGAAGCAGGAGGAGGAGTAGGTGGAGGAGCACGAGAAGAAGCAGAAATACGAGCCGAAGCAGAAGAAGAAGTAGCAACAGCACCTGTAGTAGTAGTAATAATAGTAGTATTAGTAGTAGTAGTATTAGTAGTAGTACTAGTAGTAGTAGTAGTAGTAGGAGTAGCAGTAGTAGGAGTAGTAGTAGTAGTAGTAATAGTAGTATTAGTAGTAGTAGTATTAGTAGTAGTAGTAGTACTACTACTAGTAGTAGGAGTAGCAGTAGTAGGAGTAGCAGTAGTAGTAGTCGTAGTAGTAGTAGTAGTAGTAGTAGTAGTAGTAGTAGTAGTAGTAGTAGTAGTAGTAGTAGTAGCAGGAGAAGTAGTAGTAGTAGTAGTTGTTGTTGTTGTTGTAGTAGTAGTAGTAGTAGTAGTAGTAGTAGTAGTAGTAGTAGTAGTAGTAGTAGTAGTAGTAGTAGTAGTAGTAGTAGTAGTAGTAGTAGTAGTAGTAGTAGTTGGTTAATAAATGTGAAATTGCAAGACTACCATATTAGGGGCCAATTCTTTGCCCCTCCTACTCCCTCCGACGGAGAAAAAGTTATTCGTTAAGTAGTTCTTGATAAATCCTATTTAACATAATATTGTGTTTATCCGAATGAAACTGTTTCATATTGTGTATTGCTTTTTGTTTCCCTTCGATTTTTTAATATATAAATCACAACAAGTATTAACGGAAAAGTTATCAACAAGCATGAGAATTTCTGGTACCAAAATGCACAACTTTCCGACCCCAAACACCTAGCGACTAAGAATAATAACCACACAAGGTCCACAGAGAATCAATAACTAACAAGCAGCACCGTGGGAATACAGCCGTTCTTGTCAGTGAAATATACGACCCTTTTGCTGAATACATTTCTTTGGGAGTTGTGTGGCATCTTGTCAGTTGGAACTGTGGGAATTGGGGTTGTCAGGAGGGGGACACATGCTGGGGTGAAACGGACGCGTTCTACAGCTCGGCAGGCTGCGATTTGAAACCAGAAGAAATATTTACGAATGAAATGTGGGAGTTTGAGTAACCATGGGCTGGGTGAATAGGGAATGAATGCATTCTTTGGGTTAATATGTTGTTAAAGTTAGTTAAACTTTCTTAATAGAAAAATTAGTATTGGGACTCTTTGCTGGCTGTTGAAGATGAGGACGGATATGAGAACAGGACTCATCTCAGTTCAACTATTTATAGGACGTGCAGAATTGATTGTCAGTTTGTGATTAACAAGGCAATTTAGTTAAGTATTCTGCCATTGCTTTCTGAACGGCCGACTCCTCATACCCTTGAAAACTACACATAGTGGCCTGCTTCCAAATCATCTGCAGCTGATTTCACAACCCCCCATTCGTTATATCCGAGAGGTGTAAAACCCTGTTTTACCACTCCAAGCCACATTTTACTAACCACCAAGCCACATTTTACGAGCCCACAAGCCACAATTTAATAAACCCTAAACTCCATAACAGAGAGTGCAAAGAAAGGACACTCCTTGAATATCTAGAAAACAGTAACAATGGTGATATCAAAGAAACAGGTGACACCCACATGTGAAATAGAGATAGAAGGGAAAATTCTTCTTCACCAAGTGGATAGTTTTAAATATCTAGAGACATTTATAACATCAGATGGAAGATGCACAAAAGAGATTAAGAGCAGAATAGGGCAAGCAAGGGCTGTATTTAAAAAAAAAATGAAGAATATCTTATGCAATAAGTCGCTATCATTGAATGTAATAAAGAGAGTGCTAAAGAGCTATATAGAACCTGTTTTGCTGTATGGATGTGAATCTTGGAATATAAATGAACAAATTAGGAAAAGATTGGAAGCAACAGAGATGTGGTTCCTTAGACGAATGTTGCGAATTCCTTGCACTGAAAATGTAACTAACGACGAATGCCTTAAAGAGGCTGGCGAAACTAGAACATTATATACAACAAAAAGAAAGAGACAAACAGCTTTTTTTTTTTTTTTGGTCATGTAAAGAGAAGAGAGGCACTGAAGAACATCGTGACAACTGGAAAGATCGAGGGGAAGAGAGGCAGAGGCATATCACGAGAAATGATTCTGGATGGATTGCGACGGTGACATGGAGGAATATCAACGACAGAGTTGATCCATAAAACCAAAGACCGAGATCTGTGGAGAGTCATGAAGCCTACGCTAGTCGGCAAGGCACTTGATGATGATGAAGCTCCATTTTATTAATCCCTAAGCCAAATTTTACTAACCCCCAAGTCACATTTTACCAACCCTAAGCCACATTTTACCAACCCTTAAGCCACATATTAACTAACCCCTAAGCCACACAGACGGTGTAATCAGCAAATGTCAATAAATTGTTTTCTAATAAAGTGAGTTGCATATACTTGACAGGACGTCGCAGTCAACATCAGCATTGTTTGCTTTTGTGATCTCTTGGCAAGTTTACGTTCAGTAGTTTGCCATTGCTTTCTGAACGACCGGCACCCATACCCATACCCACCGCTATCTGATTAAAAGTTCTCCTGGTCTTCCCTCTCAGTTTTGAGCTTTTTCCACAACCCCTGCCGATCCCCCGCAATCTAATTCCTTCCACATATGGGTTCTCAATCTGTTCCTCCGCCTTCTCCACCTGGTCCCACAAGTGCACGACCACCTCCCCCTTGTCCAAAGGCAAAATTCCACCAAGAGGTGCATTCCCTGCTAGCCTATCAGCCTGTTCATTCCGTCGTACACTCGCATGGCCAGGGCAAAATATCCATACAATTCTCACGATCTGTGACCTCTGAAGCGACGAGAGCCATTCCACACGAAACATTCCTTTCTCCACCTTGCTAAGCATACTCTTTGAATCCGTAATGAATACAACGTGTGTTGCAGTAGGTCTCCTCTAGCCACCGGAATGCCGCTGTTACTGCCTCCACCTACATTTTCATGCTGGAGGTCGTAGTCTCATATGCCAGACTCTCCTTTTTCAAGACTCGCCCATTAGCCTTTGCAATAAAGCCCCGGCCACTACGTCTGTTTCTCACCACTGACCCATCGGTATAGATGACTATGTTACCTTGATGTGTGTTGCTCTGGATCAGCTGCTGCACTTCAAACTCAGTGCGGCCCGCTGCCCATTCTCTGCACTCACGACCCAGTGTTATTATGACATTGTGCCAGTCCGTCATGTCTTCCGGAACTTCAACCCATTCTATTTCACAATAATAACGTAAAAATAAGATAAACGTAAGTTAAATCACAACACAACGAATAGACTCTTCGATCTCAGTGATTTTCATCAGGAATAGAAACAGATATAAAGAAAAACATAAAAGTAGGAAATGTAATTAAAAATTACAAATTAAAACGTAAACAGAACTATCTATTGATATGAAACGTTGTTAGGCATTGCACATGCGTCGTCGTTTCTAGGAAGTTGCACAGAAGTTCAGTTGTGAAAGGTGCCAAATAATAAAAAGTGACCTAAAAGGTGTGCACACAGTTGAATATAGATATATCGAGCGGAGCCAGTAGGGTTCTACAGCGTCATCTATAAAGTTTGTTAAATATCCTGTACATGACGTGGCAGTCAACTCCAGTATTTTTTGGCAGTTTTTATTTCCTTGGAAAGATTATGTTCAGTAATTTGCCATTGCTTTCTGAACGACCGGCACTCATACCATTGTATTGAAACTAACGCAAGGCCGTCTACTTCTAAATCACCCGCAGCTGTGGTTCTAGCGCGGTATGCGGGATTACGAATTGCATTCGTAACACCATTGCCACGGAGCCGGCGTCATCAATAACAGTATTATAATGTGAAGCTGGCGGTGTGTAACCTGTTAAAAAGTTAGTTGCATATCCTTTATACAGGTCGTCGCAGCCAACCCCAACATTTTTTGGCAGTTCGTGATTTCTTGGCAAGTTTACCATCAGTAGTTTGCCATTGCTTTCTGAACGACCGGCACCCATACAATTTTCAAAGAAAACCAACGCAAGGCGGTCTTCTGCCAAAATCGCATACAGCGGCGTTTCGAACTCGGGTATGCGGGATTACGAACTGCGTCCGTAAACACCTTCGCCACGGAGCGGGCTGCAAACTGTTAGATATTTTATAGAGAGGGAAGATTCCGACCACCGTCAGTAACTTCGCAGTGCATATACTTCCAGTTTTTGTGAGGCTGTGTGGCGTCGTCATCTCCAGGATATTTGAACCAAGGACCAACGGTTCGTACAGCTAAAGCGCTAGCGACTGCGGTACTATTGCTTGCCCCGGCTGCTTTAAATCTCAGAAATTGTGTCTGTACCTTTTTATCGGTCTGGATAGATCCCGTGGTCTTTGTATAGCGTGTATTTTTAATGACTGTGCAGTGTTTGAAAATATTGCCGGTCCAAGTTTTGTAGTCACCCTTTATAAAGTTCATGCAACATAATAGGTAAATACAAAACTTGAACCGGCAATATTTTCAAACACGGCACAGTCATTAAAAATAACCCTATATCTCCTCCAAAGATGTTTGGTCCCGTGTGTTACTGGGGGACAGTGAGGAAAAACAAAGAATTGTGATGTAACCTACCACCCGTGTCGTTAGGGGCGACTCAAGACTTGACTGGAAAATACAAGCCATCGTGATACAATCTACAAGAGGTTAGGCGTGGATTGGTTGATGTCCTGTGCTTGACTGGCAGCGGAAGGAAAGAAAGAAAAACAGACAAACAGACGGACAGAAGCGAAGGAGGAGGAGGAAGCAGAAGCAGAGGAAGAAGAAGAAGAAGAAGAAGAAGAAGAAGAAGAAGAAGAAGAAGAAGAAGAAGAAGAAGAAGAAGAAGAAGAAGAAGAAGAAGAAGAAGAAGAAGAAGAAGAAGAAGATGAAGAAGAAGAAGAAGAAGAAGAAGAAGAAGAAGAAGAAGAAGAAGAAGAAGAAGAAGAAGAAGAAGAAGAAGAAGAAGAAGAAGAAGAAGAAGAAGAAGACGAAGAAGTAGAAGAAGAAGAAGAAGAAGAAGAAGAAGAAGAAGAAGAAGAAGAAGAAGAAGAAGAAGAAGAAGAAGAAGAAGAGAAGAAGAAGAAGAAGAAGAAGAAGAAAAAGAAGAAGAAGAAGCAGGGGATTCAAACCCGTCACCACCCATGCCAATAATCGGCCCCACACTTCTAAATTTCACATCTAGTGAAATGCAACCCTAGTTCGGGAAGATAATAACGGAAGTTTCAAAGATGATACATAATGCGCTAATCAGACCCATCTACAAACGCACATAAGCCGCACACTAAACATTTTGATTCGACTTTCCACGAAATGGATTTGCTATCCAAGCAATATTCCATTTCAATGCCACTAGGACACTTGTCACCTTTTTTATGAAGCCCACACAATGGGCTTTTGAATTTTCGGACTTTTCCACGTAATGGATTTGCTATCCAAGCAATATTCCATTTCGTGCCACTAGGACACTTTTCCACCTTTATGAAGCCCACACAGCGAGCTTCCGATTTTGGACTTTCCACATAATGGATTTGCTATCCAAGCAATATTCCATTTCATGTCCTCTGGGTCTTCATGCACCTTTAAATGTCAACCTGTATGTAGTTAAAGTAAGTTGCGGTCAACTTGAGCTTGTTGTATATCTCCATAGAGCTTGTCCTCAAATGAAGCAGGTGTGGGCCAAAATATCTTTCTCTGTTTCTGCATACGATTGGGCATCCCTGCAGCAAATGTTTTGCTGTCATTTTTTCCAGTTTCTACAATTACATTCATCGGTATCTCCTATCTTTAGTTTATTGAACAAGTGGTATTTCAGCCTGTTACGTCCTGTGCGGAGTCTGAAGATTGCTACTTGTTCTCTTCGGTCGAGTTTGTAATATGCATCATCCTTCTGATGGCCTGGATGCTCTGATTTCCCATTTGGTTCTATAAGTGCTTTTTATCAACCTCTTTGCCTTCATTATAGGTTATGTCTATGTCAGGCTGTGGTTAGTCGTCCGCCCTCTTTTGCCAGTCCTGTCAGCCTCTTCAGTTTCCAGGTATACTGCAATGTGATGGGATCCACTGTATTACAACTATTTTTTTTTTGATTTTCTGGCATAGACCATGGAGTGTTGCTCTTAGGTCAGCTAGTTTCTGTGCTGTTATTGCTCTTCAGTATTGAGACAGCTGACTTTGCATCTGTGAAGATAGCTATTTGCTTCTCTTTATTTTCCTCCATCAGGAGCATTTCTGCTGCAGTTTTAAGAGCCTCTACCTCCGCTTTGAAGTTACTTGAAAATTTTCCAGTTGCCATTGAATGTGTTTTTTTTCCACTCCATTTTTTAAAGTTAGGAGAATTCCTCCTCCTCCATTCTCTATTGAATTTTTGGCTGCATCCATCTGTATATGCATGGGTCCAATTCCCTGCTTAGGGTAATGTTCTTTTATGTAGTTTTAGGGTTATTTTCTCTTCTTTCGGTTTCATGCTGAGTGTTCTTTTTCTCAATACCGAGGAATGTTTTCTATCATCTCAGGCAGTTGCTGCTGTCTCCAAGCTTGGGAACTTTGTGTGCATTGGTAATGGGCTTGACTGTGATATGTTAAGTATAGGATCTGCCCTAATCCTTCGTTTTGCAGTTTTCTACAAAGTTGCTACGCTTCAGCTTCCCTTTCCAAAACCATGAAATCTTGTTGTACATAGGGTGGTCTGTCAATCTCTAAATTTTTCTGCTTGTTGCTGGGCTCTGCTATCTCTTCTGTCCCTGCATTGGTTGTAAACAAAGTGATCTTTTCTAGTTCATTAATAGGCGTTGTCTTCAGGCTTTCCAGTTATGATTCGCATTCCTTGGTTTGGTGACTCTACTTATTTTGTTAAAGTTTGACTTAGCTGCTGTTGCCCAAGCTGCAATGCATATTCCCGTACTGGCCTCACCCGTCCAGTATATAACTTCTTGAGAACTTTCTCATCTGCTCCCCCACGTTTTACCAGCAAGCTTTTTCATGATTTCCATTCTCGCCTTGCTCTTGTTCGATTTTTTCAACCTGTGTCTTCCATGTCAGGCGACGATCAAAGGTGACTCCTAGATAGTTTGGATTTTCTTCATGGCGCAATATTTTTCCATTCAATACCAGCTTAGGTTGCTGAGTTTTATTTGAGAGGGAGAACACTGTGCATGTTGTTTTCGCCTCACTTATCTTCACTAGCCATGATTTTGACCAGTCCTCTAGCGCTAATAAGGCTTGCTGTATTCTGCTGTTAGCTGTACTAATATATTCTTCAGATGTCCATATGGCTAGGTCATCTGCAAAGGAGGATGTGTGTACTCTGGCTGGAAAATTTTCTGTGATGTCATTTATATATGCTAGGAATAATGTTGGTGAAAGAACTCCTCCTTGGGGGACACCTTGCTCCAAGCAGCATCATTTTGCTTGTTTGTCCTTGTACTTTTGTCCTGGCAGTTCTGTTCTCAAGGTAGTGGCTGATCCATTTATACATTTTTCCACAAACATGCATGTTTTGCAGTTTTACTTTCAGTCCTTCCTTCCATACTTTATCAAATGCTTTTTCTAAATCTATCCAGACTGCTAGTGTGTGCTTTTTCTCTTGGAAGGCATCCTCTATTTCCTGAGCTATATAGGTTATTTGATCTTCAGTGGATCTGTACTTTCTGAATCCTGCTTGGTGTGGTGTTAAGAGTTTGTTTTCTTCCAGATGCCATGTTAGCCTGCCATTGATAATGCGTTCCATTAATTTTCCTACACAGCTAAGTAGACTGATAGGTCGATAGCCATTTGGTTTCTTCCAGGTCTTTTCCTTTCTTTGGGACTGGTATTAGTATAGCTTCCTTCCATGCCTGTGGGACTATTCCTCTCTTCCAGCTGTTATTTAGGACTGCTAGTAGTTTCTTCTTTGCCTTGGTGCCTAGTCCTATTAGCATTTCATTTGTGATTCCATCCTTTCCTGGTGATTTCTTCTTTTTTAGGGTATTCATTGCCTGTTCCATTTCTTCCATGTTAGATTTGCCATCATATATTCTGCTGCTGTCTCTGTATTTCTATGATGTATCTGTTTGTCTTTGATTGCTTTCTTCTGTTCGGTTGTAATATCAATGTGGTTTGCATTTGCATAGTGTTAAATTAGTGCATTTGCAGCCTTTTTTTCCTGTAAGCAAGGCATTTCCTTGTTTAATTGTTATTTGTTTGTTTCTAGGTCCTTCATTGTTCATGGCTTTCACTAGTTTCCATAGTTTGTTTCCATCCCTGTCAAAATTTCCAGGTTTTCTGTTTTTTTCCTCCAACAATCTCTTGTTGTTTGATTTACTGTTCTTTTATATTTTGCTGAGATGGCTTTGAGAGAGATGTTCGCTTCAATTGTTTGTTCTCTCTCTGCTGTCTTCCTGGCAATCTTCAACTTTGTCCTCCAAACTTTGTAGTTCTTCAGTCCAGTATGGTTTGTAATTTTTTTCAATAAACCACAAATAGCCAGAGAGTTATGGGAAATTTGACTGCCACGTCCTGTAAGGGAAATGGCGGTTGACAGAGACGTTCTGTAAAGGAAATGCAACTAATCTTTTAATGTGCATAGAAGGACGTAGTTGACTAGGGTAACTAGCAGTCGGCGACAGTCAAGTAGAAGTGAGAACTAGAGATTAGATGACGCTCCAGGCAGTATAATAATCTAGATCTATAGTGGCTACCGTGAAGGCTGATAGAGCACTTTGGATTCCGATAGAAAATCACGAACCTCTACTTCTGCCCTTCTTCGTCCCTCTATTGCGGATGTGTCTAGTTGGTCATGCGTGGAAGTACACTTGTTCCTGCAGCAAAGCGCCATCGTCATTTGAAGGTGACAGGTTCGAATCCCGGTCGGTATCTATAGCTTTCAATTTGTATGTTGTCTAGTGTTGTCTTCATTCTTCTTACTTCTATGAGAGCCAAAACAATACTGTTAGTTTATTTACGAACTCTATCGAAAGGTGCCGAATAAGAACATGTGACCCCAAGGGTGTGCAACCAGTTTGATATAGATATATAGACAAACAACACAGACTAGCAAGGTGGGAAGAATACTTTCAAGAACTACTTAACCCCACAGATAATAACATAGAAAACCTCATTTGTGTTCCTAAAAGACACGGACAACAAGAACCAAATTTCATCCCTCTATAAGTTAAAGCAGTTATACAGAAAAGTCCTAAAAACGAATCACCGGGTCCAGATAGAATAACCGCAGAAGCTATTCAGGCCTGTGGGGAAACTGGAGTTAAATGGCTAACACGACTTTTTAACATAGCATGGGAAGAGAGAAAAGTCCCAGATGATTGGCAACAGGCAATAATAGTACCAATATGGAAAAAGAAAGGCAATATGAGAGAGTGCGAAATATACAGAGGTATAAAACTTCTGAGCCATATAGGGAAAATGTACGCAAAACTGTTGGGACAAAGAGTTAGACCAATAGTTGAACAACAGTTAAACAAAGTACAATTCGGTTTTCAGAAAGGTAAATGTTGCACTCATGCACTATTTACACTTAGACAAATTTGTGGAAAAAACTATCGAATATAGTGACCAGCAGAATATTGTGTTTGTAGATCAGTAAAAGGCTTTCGATAGAGTAGATAGATACAAATTATGGACCATCCTTGAAGACTATGGGATACAAGGACAACTGCTAGAAAGCATCAAAGCCATATACCACTCGAGCCGAAGTGCAGCAAGAACACAAGAAGGTATATCAGATATGTTCACAGTCAATACATGAGTGAGACAGGGATGTGTGCTCTCTCCGCTGCTATTTAATACCTACATGGACAGAATATCCAAAGAAGCAAGCCTTGATAAAACAAATTCAGAAAATTTAGAAATTTTTACTTCAGATGAAACAACTGATCCACAGGAAATAAATGATCTTTATTTGCAGACGATAATTGCCTGTTTTACAGTGATGCGGGTAGACTATACAATCATATTAATAATCTGAGTTCAATATGTAGCAGATACAATATGAGTATAAATACAGCCAAAACCGAAGTAATGCAAGTTAGCAGATCGCCTAGTCCATTAGGGATACAGATAAATAGCACAACCCTGAAACAAGTTAAAGAATTCAAATATCTTGGAAGTATGATCACAGAAGACTGGCAGATTGGACAGAGAAATCGAAATCAAATGTCAAAAAGCTAGTGCACTTACTTACCAACTATCACTCATAATGAAACATCCAAATATACCCATGTCCGCAAAACGACAGATAATAAACAGCATATTCACACCAACCCTATGCTACCAATCTCAAACTTGGACTCTATCCAAATCACACTTTCGCAAAATCAACACCTGCGAGATGAGATGCCTGAGGAGAGCTGCCAACTTAACAATCCGAGATCGAGTAAGAAATGATGTTATCAGACAGACAGTGGGATCAACACCTTGTGCCACATTTATTGAAAGACAGAAGATCAAGTGGTTTGACCATGTTGTTAGAATACAACACTATCAACTGCCATCACTGGCCTTACATTAAAGATCATCTGCGACGAGAGCAAGAGAACGCCCAAGAAGAAAATGGATTGACGACATCAAAGACACCGTACAATCACACGGAATGACACTATCCAGTACTTCCCATCGGGCGCTGGAGCGCAAATTATTCCTCCACAAGGCACTTGACGGCAGAAGTGGGTGATCTTCTTCTTCTTTGCGTTCATCCGGAGTGTTTTTTCAGATGTGATTGCGGTGTGTCTGTTATGCGCCCTTGGGCCGAAACCCGTAGGCCAACACATCCGACTATAGCGTGCTTTTTTGACCAGGTAGCATTCCTGGGAGACTCTCACTTTTGTGGTGCCATCTACAACCCAGCTGGCCAAGTTGGAACGGTCGAAGACAACGGTCATCCCTCAAAGGAAGGCAGGGACAGTCCATAGCATTTTCCGCCATCCAAGGTTGCTTCCATAGTTGCAGGGCCGACACATAGCGCCCTGGTACTGGGCTCACCGAGGGAATCGTCACGTCCTGCTCATGGCTGCTTTAAATCCTCACTTCAATATATTGGTCATTTCGTTTGCCCCGGACCATTCCCGCACAAACCAGACAGGTTTGCAGACGGTATCCACTCAGCGAGTTTTCGGACATGTGCTTGTCGTTGCGCCCGTCAGAGCTGTTCCAGGCACGACAGACATTCGGAAAACTACCTAGTCAGAGCTGTTCCGAACAAGAGCGGCATTCGGAAACTAGGTAGTCAGAGCTGTTCCTAGCACGAGAGACATTCGGACGAGACATTTCACTCGGACGTAATTGCGTAGTGTCAATTTTTAGTTTGCCACCCGTAGGACGACACTTCCGACTTCCGGCGGGCATTTTTTAATGAGGTTAGCCTTCCTCTGGTTTCGAGGCACGTTAGACTGTTGTGATGTCGCCCACATCTCAGCTGGTCAAGATAGAACGATCAACGACATCGCGGTCTGCCCTCAAGGGAAGGCAGGGGCAGACCATGGGCATTCCCTCGCTATCCAAGGAGGCTTCCATAATTGCAGAGCCGGCACATATTGCTCTGAGACTGGGCTCACCCGAGGAGTTGCCACGTCCTGCTCATGGCTGCTTTAGTTCCTCACTTCCATGTGTTGGGCATCTCGCTTGCCACTGGTCGCTCAAGCACACACCAGGAGCGGTCAGACTGCGGGCGACATCCACTCGGTAAGCTTTTTCTTTTGACTTCGGACCACGCAATAGGTTCGCTCGCCGTGCGTTCCATTTCGCGTCATTGAGACGTTCTTCCACTTTTGTCTACACTCTATGAGTTAGATACAGACAGTTGTCGTAACCATTTCCTTCGACTGGGGCACTTTTCTGACTTTTTGTACTCGCTCACGAGGTAGGCTACATGTGCTGCCGGCTCAGCACCTTACCTTCGTGCAGCAGTGAACGAGAAACGGCCAGGCCCTCTCATCCGGGAATCCCTCATATCCCCCAGCTGAGAGCCTTCGAACATGTATCATACCTGAGCATGTAGCTTGCTCAGTATCTCGCCTCTATTTTTCGGTAGGTGGGTATCGGCCCGGCTCTCAGATCCGAGGGTTTGTGGCTTAGAGGCGTTCAGCCACAGCCCTCGACAGGGAGCCTTAGAGTTTTGTCCGGACCAAGGTCTTCTGCCTTCGTGTACCTGATTTAGTCTATTGACTGCTATCCTCAGCCTACCTGCAGAGCAGCAGGTTGTGTCTCTCTTAGTCTGGCCCCTAACCCATAAGCTGTCCGATATGTAGTTTTCATCCATCGGCAAGCAGATGGGGTCAATGGGACACGCAAGCTCCCCCACCACGGCAAGGTGGAGACACATCGGGGAGGAGTGGATGATGATGATGATGATGATGATGATGATGATGATGATGATGATGATGATGATGATGATGATCGAGAGGAGAGCGTCACCTAGTTAAGCACCGCAGAGGTCAGTCTGTCCGCCCCAACATGCATCTATGCCATATTGCTTCCTCTAGTCGAATTCATACCAGGTAACGAGCTCTATCTACTCCTTTGTCCTAACAATTTTTAGCCAAGTGACCTTACTGCCTAGTCTTTACCATTTGCAACTACCGTGCGGCTTTTTTTCCCCATTACCGTACACGGGCAGACAAAAGCAAATAATTATTCTGCTCCACAGAAAGGGACACAATCAATAACGCAACCACACATATACAAATTCAAGATTGGCGAATCGGCCATCTGCACATATGGATTACCGCAGATAGCAGATCATACACCCCAAGACTGTCCCGAATATGACATATCTAGGCAAACCTGGCCTAGAAAGACCACAGTGGAAGATCAACTTTACGGACCAGCGATAAACTAACAAAAACAGTGAAGTTTATATAGAAGACACTACTGTAGATATACATGCATTCATTCAGTAGCTTGTCCTTTGAAGAACCTCCCTATCATAAAAACCTTCCGGAAAACTTCTCGGTCAAGAGCAAAATGTTCGCGTCCGATACACCCATCTGGAGATCATAACAATACATTTCAGGCGACCAAAAGGTAAAGACGAAGGGGTGAAAATATTGAATTCTAGCAAAACTATCCTTTACAACAATCTCATTTTGTTGACTTAGTTTAGTTAAGTTTAGCTTAGTCGATGGATCAACATCACGGCACACGGGTGCAACCCATAAGTGCTCCGTTCTCCTCCTAACTCAAAGCTGAGTCTGGAGAAACTCAGCTCAGTGCACGAACTCCGTAGCACCGGCGAGGATCCTGAAATACTTTGGGTAGATTTTTAACTCGAAATTTTGCCCGGGCAGCGCCGTTAGGCTACTTTTTTCGATTTCCAACTGCCAAGGGATTTTTTACGTGCGCAACAATACACACGGGCGTCCGATCTCACTACCCAGAGACCAGGGGAAATTTTATTACTAGAAGTCCACGTTAAAAAAAATTCCGGCATCACCGGGGACCTCCAGCACTCGAGGCGGACACCATACCTCGATACCACGCAGCCCCTTTTTGTTGACGTATTCATCCATATCTTCTATAAGTGCATATAATTATTCACAAAACACTAGAATATGGGAGAATGCATCACTTAAGTTTTGTCCCATACAAGTAGAGCACTGAGGAAGACAAAAAAACATACCAGTACCAAGGAATTTACACAGAATAAACCCAACCGTCAATCAGTGAAACGCCGGACTCAGAAAACACAACGGCAGACGCGAACTACAATAACAAACTACACTGACAGTTCATAGACTGGGGTTGAAAGACGATAGTGTTGTTATAATTATCTTGCAGGTTTCTATTATCGCTGGCGTACAACGATAGTTTCACATGATTGACGTGGCGTTCACGTTGGAAGGCAGACACATTTGTGGATTTCCAATCTCCAGTCCGCCTTGGCGGCTAGTCATAACATGGATCGGGCGGCGGTTGGCAAGTATTGTAATAGATTATCCACAATGGTATCAAAAATAGGGGGCTTTGCTGTTGAGCTGATACTAGAATCCGAATAAAAACACAAAATATGACTAGGAAGCTCGGGGGAAAAAACAGATACAGGCCATCGTTTCGACCGAAGACCTTATCAACGAGCAGGAACAAAGATAGTGGCAAATCCTTTAAAGCACGTCGCAATCAAGCAAGGCCTGCATTTTTAGGATAGTTGTGATTTTCTAAGCATTTATAAAAGCAGTAGTTTGTCACTGCGTTCTCAACTGCCCACGCTCATACCACTGTGAAAAACAAAACAATAAAAACGGATAAAAAATAATATATATTACTTATTTCGAAATCCCAGAAACACGAATACCAACTACGAGGGGATTCACATGAAAACCTTATATGTCTTTTATTATATTTTTTTAAATGTTGGGTGAATGTATTCTGAAAATGTAAAGAATAAATATATAATTTTTCGATGCAGTGACCACTGAGTTAAATGCAAGTCCTTCAGCACCGATAAAATGCTTTCGTTTCTGTGAGAAAAAAAAATTCTCTTGGTCCGGGTGTAACCGCTTTGGGGTCAATACTCGGTGAGTCTGAACTGGTCGTGAGCAGTCTGTCACATAAGTCACGCCATTTTGTAACTGCCTACTCCACTCATACACTTGCTAGACTGACAGGCATGCATCACCATACTGGACCTTCATTCGCCAATGCATTTCTATAGTTTTCACCTCATTAATTTAAAAAAAAATACACAAAACGAATGGTGCATGGCAAAAATGGGGCGGCCATCTTTAAATGCCTTTATGACGCAACCATGTTTGTCTGCACTGTGATGTCATGTGCTTAACACTTTGGACATATTTAACAACAATATTGACAGGTCACAAGACAATGGCAACGTTAGTGTAATTTCTATCACGCTTTGAAGATTTTCATTTTTAACCGCCTCATAGTTTTGTTTTTTTATTAGTCACATATTGTGTTTTTATTCGACTGAGATAGGCGTGGCACAGTGGGATAGGAATATAGCTGAGGTGACGTGTAGGCTAATGCACAAATAGTTCTGAGTTCACATCTACTTTGAAATGTTATTCTTTTCACAACATTGTTCTGGTGAGTGTATAGTTTGGTGTGCCTTGAATTGTTTAGAATATAGTTTGATTTAATTTGGTTTGGCTCGGGGACCGCTTGGTATGCTTGGTTTGCTATGTTATTTACATTCCCTACCGAAACCTAGATACGAAATATTTTGGTTACATCAAACGTCACTCCAGGAATGCTAATCTGGTCAAAAACGCACGCAAAAGTCGGATGTGTTGGACTAAGGGCCAAGACCCAAGGTGCATAACAATACACCGCAATTACATCTGAAAATATACTCAAGATGAACGCAGAAGAAGAAGAAAATGTCACTGTGGTTTGTAATACATCGATGAAATGCGTGGTTCATGGGGATAAAGACAGGGGCCGACCAGGACGATATTAGCTACAGTGAAAATATAAGGTAAAAGGAAACTAGTTAGTCAGTCAGTCAGTCAGTCAGTCAGTCAGTCAGTCAGTCCGTCCCGTCCCGTCCGCCCGCCCGCCCGAACGCCCACCCACCGTCAGTCCCGTCAGTCAGTCAGTCAGTCAGTCAGTCAGTCGGTCGGTCGGTCGGTCGGTCGGTCGATCCGTTAGTTAGTTGTTAGTTAGTTAGTTAGTTAGTTAGTTAGTTAGTTAGTTAGTTAGTTAGTTAGTTAATTAGTCGAGGTTCCAACTTCACGGCAACGGATCGTCCCCATTATGCTCCGATCCTGTGCCAGCGAATAGCACCCAAAATGCTCCCCACTGTCAAATGTGAAAAGTGGAGTAGACGGGAATCTCGGCAATCCAACAGCCCGCACAGGTACACTGTGCATAATGCCGCCGCCAGAATGCCTACACAAAAGTCCTCCGCGGAAACCACAATTCATCGTCGATGGAATCGGCAGTCACCAGAAAGACCTCATTGACTCGGGTTTTCTTACAAGGCTCTGTCTCTATCCGCAGGGCGACCCGCCGAAAGTGTCGCATAAACCACGAACTCCGTAGCTACAGTACCGACTCCCAGGAGTATCCTGAAAAATGCATTCGTGAACCGAAAAGGCAAATCAGTCAATTCAGCAACAGCCGGTAGTCATTGTTCCGAACATGCAGGTCACTGTACAAACAAAAGTGGACATATATAAGCATTCCACGTGAATATCACAGCTCACAGAGTCGCTCCACGCACTCACTCAGTAGTAGGGCGACGGAACCATATACTACCAGTCCAACAGGAGGAAAATGCGAAATGCAAACCGCAGCCACAAGGATAAATACTCCATAGGCCGTAGCGGTTCAATGCCTAATCGAAATGCTGGGGACTGGAAGTCCAAAAGGAAACTATATGGATGGTAGATTGTCAAAGTGAAAATATAAGGTAAAAGGAAACTGGAAGATGTACAGCAGAGATTAAGAGCAGAATACGGCAGGCAAAAGCCGCATTTCAGAACATGAAGAGTATCTTATGCAATAAGTCACTATCAAAGAATGTAAGAAAGAGAGGGCCTGAAATGCTACATAGAACCAGTTTTGCTGTATGGCAGTGAATCTTGGAATGTAAATGAACAAATTAGAAAGAATTTAGATGCTATAGAAATATGATTTTTGAGACGAATGTTGCGAATTCCTTGGACTGCCAGTGTTACTAACATCGATCGCCTGAAAGAGGCTAATGAAACTAGAACACTATATACAACAATAAGAAAGAGACAAACAGCTTTCTTTGGTCATGCGATGAGATGAGAGGGGTGTTGAAGAACATACTGACGACTGGAAAGATCGAGGGAAAGTGAAGCAGAAGCCGACAAAGAGAAATGATGCTGGATGGATTGAAACGGTGGCGTGGAGGATTATCAGAAGCAGAGTTGGTCCAGAACACCAAAGACCGAGATCTGTGGAGAGCTATGGACGCATTGAAAAATGAAGTACATGATGTTATCAAACATGTGCTCTACGGTCCAACGTGAAGTAATATGCAGCGAATGGCTGCTTTCTGCTGGAGTAATTCTTTGCACTCAAAACAGAATAGGTTTATCAACGGAAGAAATAATATTTATGGTTGAACAAGTCTTTTCAAAATGGCTGTCGGTACACAAGAAGGTTGTTCTAAGATTTATAGCAAGATTTCCTGATAACCAACCTCCTCATTGCATTACGGTTAGAAATGTGTTGAATAAATTTTTATGAATACTTCATTGATACTTTCCAGCTCCCCCAAAACAGCGTTAGACCAGATCAGTAACAATTCTAAATAATTTAATAAATTTTTAGCACATTTTTCATGATACCGTGTACTTCATTTATTTATTTCAAAATTGTTCTACATACAAAGTTTAGTGAGACCTTACAAACACCCGGTATAAGATGAAAAAAAAAGGAAAAATAATAAACATATACAAATGACAATAAAAGGGTTAAAGGAAAATTACAGTTTAAAAGAGAAATGACAATTTAAAAGAAAAATAAAAGCGTTAAAACAAATTATAACGTAAAAGGGGAAAAAATGAGAGAAAAATAAAAGGTAAAAGAAAAATAAGAAGGTAAGAGGAAAGTAACATGCACAAGTAAACTGTACGGGAATAAGAAAATAAATGGTGAACGAAACATTTTAAAAGGTTGAATGTAAATAAAGGGCGAAAGGTAAATATTAGATAATGGGGAAATAAAAGGTGAAAAGTAAATAAAAGGTGAAAGGTAATAACAGAGGAAAGGTAAATAAAAGGTGAAAAGTAAATAAAAGGTGATAGGTAAATAAAAGGTGAAAGGTACATAAAGGGTGACAAGTAAATAAAAGGTGATAGGTAAATAAAAGGTGAAAGGTAAAAACAGAGGAAAGGTAAATAAAAGGTGAAAAGTAAATAAACTGTGAAAGGTAAATAAAAGGTGAAAAGTAAATAAAAGGTGAAAAGTAAATAAAAGGTGAAAGGTACATAAAGGCTGAAAAGTAAATACAAGTTGAAAGGTAATTAAACGGTAAAAAGCAAATTAAAGGGTAAAGGTAAATAACAGAGGAAAGGTAAATAAAAGGTGAAAGAGAAATGAAAGGTGAAAAGTAAATAAAAGGCGAAAGGTAAATAAAAGGTGAAAAGTAAATAAAAGGTGAAAGGTAAATAAAAGGTGAAAATTAAATTAAAAGGTGAAAGTTAAATAAAAGGTGTAAAGTAAATAAAAGGTGAAAGGTAAATAAAAGGTGAAAAGTAAATAAAAGGTGAAAGGTAAATAACAGAGAAAATGTAATTAAAAGGTGAAAGGTAAATAAAAGGCGATAGGTAAATAACATGTGCTTTATTGCTTGTGTTCGGTGGCTGTGAACTCCAGCGCGAAGTTCTGTATGTCGGATGAAGGCATCCTGTTGTCCAACATCAGTGTGATGTCATACAGGACTTGAGGTTTGCGTGAGTATCCGTTGTCCCATGTCTGGCTTATTGGTGTGCAGACTGGTGGTTCCTCGCTGTGCAGGCAGATACTCTCCGACTTCGGAAGAGTAAATAGCATGTGAAAGATAAACAAAAAAGTAAAAGGTAAATAAAAGGAAAATAAAAGCTATTGAGTCCCGTGGCTTAGCCTTGGACCCAATATTTCTCTCTATGTTCCTGGGTTTGCCTGGTAGAGTAACAGTAAGTAACCCATTTACACGCCTCGGACGTCATGTTCTTATGGTGCAGGAGCCATATTTGTATAGAACAGTCGGCATTCCGTTGGTGATATGGTCAATGGGACGCCGGCCCCCTTCACTTCCTAAAACAATTCCTGAAACTCGTTTTAGGTTGGGTCAATCAATCAATCAATCAATCAGTCCGTCAATCAATCAATCAATCAGTCAATCAATCAATCAGTCAATCAATCAATCAATCAATCAATCAGTCAATCAATCAATCAATCAATCAATCAGTCAATCAATCAGTTAATCAATCAATCAATCAACCAATCAGTTAATCAATCAATCAATCAATCAATCAATCAATCAATCAGGTGCCGTCTCCACAATGAAAGGCCCCCTTCACTTCCTAAGACATTTCCTGACACTCGTTTTAGGTTGGGTCAATCAATCAATCAATCAATCAATCAATCAATCAGTCAATCAATCAATCAATCAATCAATCAGTCAATCAATCAATCAATCAATCAATCAATCAGGTGCCGTCTCCACAATAAAGCTGGCTGCAATGGATCTCCAACATTGTCTGTCTCTCGCCCTGACTGTACATGCTGTCAGGCTGATGTTCGTCCATCTCTTGATGTTATTCTTCCCACTTATATCGTTGTCTATCTCTTGCTCGCTTTCCCTCAACCTTGCCTTCCAGTATGGTTTTTATTAGAGTATCATGTCGTTTAACGTGCCCGAAATATTTCGCTTGCCTTTTCTTTATTTGTTTCATCAACTCTCTCTTCATTCCCATTTTTTTCTAGAACCTCTGCATTTGATTGTTTTTGTTTCCATGAACTGCGACATATTCGTCTGTATATCCACATCTCCAGGCTTCTATGCGACTTTCTAGTTGCTTGTTCAATGGATTCCACGCCATACAGTAGCGTCCCATCAGATGTCACAGGAATTCAAGAGACCTACACAGATGTCACCGAGGAACTAGAACCAGACATACTAAAAGAAGAAATTATAGAAGCCATCAGATTAGCCCCATTAAACAAATCACCAGGACAGGATGAAATACCAAATGAACTAATTAAAGCAGCAAGGGAAGTAGGAACAGCTTGGCTACATAGACTATTCAACCATGTTTGGGTAGAACAACAGACACCACGAGACTGGGGAAATGCCATAATTATCCCAATTTGGAAAAACAAAGGCAGCAAAAGAGATTGCACACAATACAGAGGCATTTCACTGTTGAGTCATACTGGGAAAATATTTTGCAAAATTCTTGAAAAAAGATTACGAACTACTTTAGAACCCCAGCTAAGCGAAACGCAGCTTGGATTTAGGAAAAACAAAGGATGCACAGACGCCATTTTTGCTCTTAGACAACTTATAGAAAAATCAATTGAATTCAATGAAACACTCTACTTAGCCTTTGTCGACCAAGAAAAGGCATTTGATAGGGTAGATAGAAACAAGCTGTGGGAAATCCTTAAACAATATGGAGTGAGTACACATCTAACAAACCTATGCAGAAGTTTATACAACAACAGTGAATGCATAGTGAGAGCAACTGGAGAACACTCAGAACCCTTCACCATAAGATCTGGAGTACGACAAGGTTGTGTCCTGTCCCCTCTCTTGTTCATAACATATATAGACAACATATGTAAAGAAACCAGCCAAGCAGAGACAGCAAGAATACCGCATGACGAGAACACAGAAGAAGAACCATCTGCAAATCTAACCATTAGAGAACTCCTGTTTGCGGACGACCAAGCACTAATAGCAAAATCAGAAGCTGAATTACAAGACCACATGAATAGTCTAAACGAAATGTGTAGGGAACATAACATGAAAATTAGCACAAGCAAAACAGAGGTAATGACTATAACTAAAGAAGAACAAACAGCAACAATTCACCTAAACGAACATCCCTTGAAACAAGTAAAGAGCTTCAAGTACCTAGGAAGTATAATATCATCAAATGGCAGATCAGAAGACGAGATCGAAAATAGGTGCAATAAGGCAAATCAACTCATTGGACAAATGGCACCAATACTAAAGAACAAACATGTATCAATAACTACTAAGAAAGCACTTTACAACACAATCTTCCTACCAACTCTCTGCTACCAATGCCAAACCTGGACAATGACAGAAAAGAGAAAAGAAAAATCACAACAACAGAAATGAGGTTTCTGAGAAGAATACTCAACGTATCAAGAAGAGATAAGATCAGAAATGAAGAAATCAGGACTAAAATAGGGGTTAAAGCTGCTCTAGATTTTATTAGAAAGCAGCAAGTCAAATGGTTTGGCCATGCAAGTAGGCTACCAGTCAACAGCATGCCACAACAAGCAATGATGTACAGACCAGATGGAAACAGAGGAAGAGGCCGACCACGTAAACGTTGGACTGAGGGAATAACAGAATCCATGGGAATGTCGATATACGAAGCCCATAACCGGGCACTCTCACGAAGTTTATACTTCACCTCGACACCGCAAGGTACAAGAGGAACATGATGAGATGAGATGAGATGAGACAGTAGCGTTGAATATACGCAGCACTTGACAATTCTCATTTTTAACGCGTTGTTAATCTCTCAAGATCAGTGGTTATCAACAGGTGTGGAATTTTAGGATTTCCGGGAGGGGGGGGGGGGGATTAAGATGATGTCAAGATCGCATTAATACAAACCGATTACTTGATATTGTTTTTCCCTCCTTACTTTACGGTTCGGTTCTTCTCGCCCTTCTTAAATTCGTTTTATAACGTCAGTAGACCCTCTAGTCACGTTATATGTCGACGTCTAGACTTGTTCTAGTATGTGTTATTAAATTTAGCTTCCATTTTTACGAATGCTGTGTAGGGGAGGAGGGGGGGGATTTATAGGGAGGAAATACGAAAAGGAGGGGGGGGGGGGGGCGGTGTCATTCTGAACATATAGTGAAGGAGTGCATGAGCCATAAAAGGTTGAGAATCACTGCACAAGATGTTAATCTAGAGCAGGGGAGTCGAAATCAATAGCTCAGCGGGCCAAAACTCAAATCACACGTAAAGTTGCGGGCCAAACAGGATAAACATTAAATGAGCCGAAAATTAAACCTGTTTTAAACATTAATATAAATTGAAACAGAAAAAAAAGTTTAATACTCAAAAATATCGTTCGTATACACATCTTCACTCTTATGTAAGTTTGTCAGAGCACTATGTTTGTCATCTTTTCTTGGCTACAATTTCGTTTATGTTGTGAGTAATGATTTGTGTCATTGAGATTCTCATGATGGACTGCAAGTGTTCATCAGTGAGACGACTCCTGTGTGATATTTTGTTAATCTTCATCACAGAAAACAGCTGCTCACACAGATATGTGCTACCAAACATGCTCAAGGTTCGAGCCGCATATAGACGAAGAAGGGGCATCTCTTCAGGAATGAAACGAGTGAAATGTGCAGGACCCGCAGTGTCGTACTTTGCCTTTAGTCTTCAGTCTTTAGTATCCCATTACAATGCTGCTCTATTAACTCCATCTGCAAATTTACAGGTGCAGTTTCCACATCTATGGCAAATGGATTACAAAACAGCTCCAAATTACTTTTCTGTGCTTCAAAGTCACTAAAGCGCCGTGCGAAGCTAAGTTTTTTTCAACAAAGTGTGCATTGGGAAACACCACAGCGTTAACTTGGTTTAACATTGCCTGGTAACAAGAAATGTGAGACAGGTTACATTGGTGCATTTGTGTCTCCCATAAGCGCAGCTTCACTTGAAATGCCTTCACTATATCATGCATATCAGTGATAATGTGATTCCATCCCTGAAGCTGCAGGTTAAAGTCGTTGAGATGAGTGGTTATATCAGACAGAAACGCCAACTCACATTTCCAATTTTTATCCCGAAAAACTGTGGAATCTTTTCCGTTACTGTCCATGAATTGACAAATTTCCTCGATCAGCTTGAAAAATCTACTAAGAACTTTTCCCCGATTTAGCCACAGCACCTCTGTATGATAAGGCATGTGATTTAAACCTTTGGCTCTGATAAAGTTGACGGTTTGCGTTACAATGCTCATTACATCTTCCATGTTGAGGACTTTACCACACAGCAATCCTTGGTGTATGATGCAGTGATATGCTATCAATTCACCAGTACAGTTCTCCTGCATCTTTAACCGCATCCTTCCAACTAGTCCACTTTTTTTCGCCACACATTGCGGGTGCTCCATCTGTTGTCAGTCCAGCGAGTTTGTCCCAAGGCAGGTTCATGTTGGTTAAACTTTGATAGACGTTGTCGAAAATGTCTTGTCCTGTCGTTGTCCTATGCATGGATTTAATGTCCAATATTTCTTCTGCACCATTCAAACTGAAGATGGCGGGCTGTGCAGTGTCAGTCGTGTCATTACTTTCATCGACAGCAAGGAAGAATGGAACAAAGTCGTTGCCTTTTTCGATCAGCTGTGTTTTCACATCAGTGGCCATCTCACAAACCCGATCAACACCCGTATCTCTGCTAAGGCTTACCTTTGCAAACATCTGCTTTTTGTCTGAACACAAGACGTCACATACTTTCATAATGCAGCGCTTCAGAAACTCTCCTTCTGCAAATGATCGGCCTGATTTTGAGATCTCCTCTGACATAATAAAACTTGCTTTGACTACAGCATCAGTTTGCAGTTTTGCTTTGGTGAAAAACATCTGCTGTGATGATAGATGCCTCTTCTATTCTTCTACATTCTGTAGCTTCTGCTCTGCATTCAGGCTGTTTAACTTGTCTTGATGTTTAGTCTCAGTAGTGCCGTCCTCAGATTATATTCTTTGACCACAGCCACATTATGTCCACAAATTAGACACACATGTTAACCCCCAATATCAGTAAACATATATCCAGCCTCAAAGCGGTTTGGAAAGGCTCTGTTTTCAGAATCAACTTTTCTCTTGGCCATTTTAAAGGCTAGCTTTGATTTTAAAAGATTGTGCATCTACCGACAGACGCTTGATTGATATCAGGTTAGCCGTAGCGGGAAAAGGTGACGTAATGTCCAGGCATTACACTACTTTCATTGTTTATGCGCCAATCCAAAACGAGCATCTGAACGTTGCTAGGTAACTATAACGACGAACACTAACTCACTACACAACTTTTATTTTCGTTTATTCTGATTCAAGCGAGAACAGCTCTCAGGTAGCCTATCATTCTAATTAGGGAATTTCATTTGCAGTTTATATCGTGACCATAACAAATATTTTGGCCTAAACTTCTCTCTTGGGCCGAATATATTTGTACGTCGGTTGTATCTCGGGCCTGATATGACTTTACGGCGGGCCAGATGTGGCCCGCGGGCCTTGAGTTTGACACATGTGGTCTAGAGGTTGGGTCAACGTGGTATCAAAGGCCGAAAAAAAGCAGTATTGATGCGGAATCGAGACTATTACCAACAAGCCTATTGGCAACAGTCTAGCCACTACACTACCGTGACACTCCTAACTTGCATGTCCTCATCATCATGTGCCATGCCGATAAACGTGGGCGGTCATGTTTCGCCATCTCACGCGATCACCAGAGTCGTGGATCAGCTCAGTGTTCTTGACTCGACCATACCAAGTGGCGAAGCTATCCAGGTAATTAACTTTCTGCCCTCCTTTTGTTCTTTTCCCCTCAATCTTGCTAGTTGTCACCAAGTTCTCCAATTTATTTCTTCTCGTAACGTGGCTAAAAATTGGTGATTGTCTACACGTCTAATTTCTCTTAGCAATTTACAATTTTCATTTGTTTCTTGTAGGACTTGGTGTCATATATTCTGAAGGGAGTGGGAAATCACTTTGGTGCATGCCCCATTTCTAATCAAAGAAGTTGGGCCCCATCCTCTTCTGTCTTCAATAACCCCAGAATATGACCCTCGAGTTATCTGCAGGCCTCGTCTTATTTAATTTTGTCTAGGAGATATAGATTATGGCCCTGGTGAAAATAATAAATACCAACTGGGATTCTGCCCCTTCTCCAAGGATTCTTATAGCTCTTGAGCCCCCCTTTTGTTTATCAAATCTGAGGAAAGTCTGGAGAATTCTCTCAGCTTGATTTATATTAAGAAAGCATGGATATTGAGCAGTTGATAGACCTTGAGTCTCTCCCAATTTAATATTCCTTCATGAGTTAATTTGGTTTTAAACAATTAAACACATAACCAATCACAATAGATCTTGACAACTTGGTGTACACACATAAGATGGTGAATCACAGATAGGTTGAACCAATAATCAACATAAGATCAGTGACAGTTAATTATTTATTGAATGGGCCTGTGTCTTCAGGCCTATTATTCATTTTCTATGTTGGTTTATACAAGATAATTTAGAAAAATGCATATAGGACCAATGTCACAGACCATCAACAAACAAGCATCAATACATGAGATGTCAATAAGAGTTGAACATGGTATACATTTGAATGTTGTACATGTTAAGTGTGAAGATGATGAATCTATAATTAGTATCAGTTCTTGAAAACTGAGTGTTGTGTGTTTTCTTTCTAAGAAAGTGATACCCTTATGATTTGGAGGATTAGGATAGGCCTGGGTCCATTGACTGATAGATTCGCTTCAGGTCTACCCTTGTAGCTCCTCTGAAGGCCTCCCCATACTCTGCTCATGGCCAAGTCATCCTCCATCTCAAGTGCGGTTCATCTCTTTCTCTCTGTGGTCTGGTTTAGTTGTTGGCCACTTGGTTGCCAATTGGATGCCCATTGGTTGCCAATGGGTTGCCACCAAGATTTCACTGTGTAAAATTCACATAAACATATACAATCTTCCAAATACAATATTCTAGAAGTAGGTCGGAAGAAATCTAAATTCCTGAAGTAGGAACTAGTTCCCCTCCCCTCCTCTTTTCTCTAATCTAGTGTTGGGTTAATTTGGGGTGGTCAGAGTTTATCACACTGTGTACGCCTTGTTCCTGGTTCCTGCTGTATGTAAGTTATCATTGGACCTGGGGTCAGTGAAACGTGTACAGCAAGACAGTGACAAGAGTGGGGAAGTGTCAAGATGCATGCAAATAAATGACATACATTTATAACATTTCTATCACTCAATTGTGTTTGTAGTGTGTATAAATGATTCTCTGTGTTTTCCCAATTAACCAACTTCTTCTTCTTCTTCTTTGTATAATAACTCCTTTCCCATTATCTGTTGTTGTTGTGGTGTTGAGTGTTGAGTTGTGGGTGGTTGTGTTTGTTAAGTTGTGTTGAGTAATGAGTTAAGTCAACTTCTGGTGGTGGAGTTCCGCGAAGCACAACTTTGCTGATGTAATGCAGTTCATAAGTGCCCTTATCTAATTAAATTGTGACATAAATATAAATATTTATTCCATCAAACCCTATTTATTCAATAGATGAAGCAGAAATGAAAAATTGATTTCTCTTTCAGCTTTCTAGTTTGTAAATAGGCATAGATAAGTCTGTTTTAGAACAAGGCACTTGTTCTAGTACACGAACTGTCATTTTAGCTGTAGATAGTGATAGCACTTTTAGCATTGTTTCTGACGAAATGCACAAGATTGCTTTATAATCATCACTTCGTACAGTTGTTTAGAATAGAATGTAGTATTATTACGCACTTCTTAAAGTTAATAACTATCTTTAAGAATATCAGAGATTGCAGTATTCGAAAAGAGTATTAGATTGTCAGTTTGCCCGGGAATCGGCTCTGCGTCGTCAGAATGGAACTGTCAAAACATTTTTCACTTCAGAGGTTTTAATTTATAATAATATATTTCAATTGACATTACAAACACTGGAATACCATTCCTGGGCCTTTGATACATCTGGTCATCAGTTCAATCTAAGGACTAACAAGCTCACCTGGGATCCAGACATTCTCCTTCCCTATTTGAATACCGGTCACACTAGCTTTCACGTCTGTTCATCAGGCATGTTTTAGGAAGAGTGCGCAATTAACATATTCTACGCGGGCTTTCGAATGGAGGCGGTATCACGTGTCCGTTCTTATCCAATGATCTCCTGAGTTTGGGCTGATGAAATGTTTCCTAGAATTGACGTCATCTGTCACTTGTTCCAGTTCCAGTTTTGATGTTGCATTAAGTTTTAAAGGTTTGGTTTCAGTTTGCGTTAGCAAAGTCCATTGTTTTATATTTTCTCCTCTTCTTGGCTTGAATTCTTGTCAACTGAATAATGGTGGTTAGCGATTATGCCACACTTGGTCATTGGTTTTTCTGTCTGTCATTTCTCCATATGTTCCTGGGTTTGCCTGGTAAAGGAACAATCAAGAACCCACTTAAACGCCCTAAGCATATTGGTCATATGGCGCTAGACACATATTTGTGTGGGCCAGTCGACACTCCACTGTTCATACGGTTAAAATCAAGCCGGCCGCCTTAACGTCCCAATATATTTCCTAGTACACATTTTAGGTTGGGTCGACGCGGGATCAAAGACTATTTTAAGAAGTAAATCGACCTCAACGTAGATTCACCGTGTCACTGAGCTTCTACTCAAAATTATAATGAGAAGAACAAGAATGAAAATAAAAATGGAAACTAGTGAAGAACAGTATGGATTTGTGAAAGGAAAGGGTACAAACAATGCAATGTATATATTACGAACACTAACTGAAAGATCAATAGAGACATAGAATGACATATAGTTGTACTTCATAGAGTATACTAAGGCATTTGATAAAGCAGAATATGATGAACTGATTAGAATGTTGGAAGATATCAACATTGATTGGAAAGATTTAAGAATAATAAAGAATAATTACTGGAACCAGTAGCAGCAATTAAAATGGGAAATAAAGAGGGTAGTTACGAACAGATAAAGGTAGGAGGAAGACAAGGGTGTGTCTTGTCACCGGATCTCTTCTCTCTCTATAGCGAAGTAATAATCACAGAGATAAAAGAGAAGTCAGGAATACTAATTGGAGGTTATATTATAAACAATATACGATATGCAGATGACACATTATTGGTGGCGCATAATGCAACAGACCCACAACAACTGATGGACATTGTAGTAACAGAGAGTGCACAGAAAGGATTCTCCTTGAATATCAAGAAAACAGTAACAATGGTGATATAAAAGAAACTGGTGACACCCAAATGTGACATAGAAATAGAAGTGAACATGTTTTACCAAATTGGTAATTTTAAATGCCAAGGGGCATTTATGACATCAGATGGAAGATGTACAACATAGATAAATAGCAGAATAGGGCAAGCAAAAGCCGCATTTCAGAAAATGAAGAATATCTTATGCAATAAGTCACTATCACTGAATGTAAGAAAGAGAGTGCTGAAATGCTATATAGAACCAGTTTTGCTATATGGCAGTGATTCCTGAAATGTAAATGAACAAATTAAGAAGAACTTAGAAGCAACAGAGATGTGGTTCCTGAGACGAATGTTGCGAATTCTTTGGACTGCCAGAACAACTAACAAAGATTGCCTGAAAGAGGCTAATGAAACTAGAACATTATATACAACAATAAAAAAGAGACAAACAGCTTTATTTGGTCATGTGATGAGAAGAAAGACATCGGAGACCATCGTGACAACTGGAAAGATCAAGAGGAAGAGAGTCAGAGGCAGACCACGAGGAATGATGCTGAGTGGATTGAGACGGTGACATGGAGGAATATCATCATCAGAGGTGATCAAGAACACCAAAGACCGAGATCTGTGGAGAGCCATGAAAGCCTACGCTAGTTGGCAGGGCACTTGATGATGATGATGAATGTAGATTCGAACCAACAACCAACAAGTATTTCGGCAAGAGTCTAGCCACTACAACACCTGGACACTCCCAGTTTGCACAGCCACATGATGTAAGCCCAACGTGACACCAATCTGCACTCTAGTAAGACGGAGATTCATAATGGACCTCACCAAACTATTGTTGATGGCGAATTTTCATTACACAACATGTCCCCTCACAGACTCTTTTTATGTCGCAAGGTCGCCGCCTCAACAGCGAGTTAACTTAATTTATGGCATGAATAATAAAAATTACATCCCTTATTTCCCATTATCCCGCAGTATAATCCCAAATTTGCCGCATTCTGACACAAACCAGGACATGAAGATTGCATTTTGGAGTAACTTTGCTTCATTATATGGCGATGTCTTTTACATATATTTGGTGCGTAATTTACATCAAGAAATGTTAACGGCAATTTCACAGCTTCGTCCGGTGTTCGTTTTATAATGTTGCTACGGTACAGAATATCGAATGGTGCGCATTTTAAAATAAGATTCTCAAGCTGGGTATTCTTTATCTAAGAGTATATAGAACAGAAATTGTGTAGAGGAAATTTACGTGCCGGAATATTTATGAATCGGTTGGTTGGTGAGTGATTTGTTGGATGGTTAGAAGATTGGTTATTGGATGATTGATTGGTTGGTGATTGATTGATTGATTGATTGGATGGTTACATGCTTGGTTGTTGATTGGTTTGATGGTGGTTGGATGGTTGACTGGCTGCTGATTGATTGGATGGTTGGTTGGTTGGTTGGTTGGTTGATGGTTGATTGGTTGGATGGTTAGATAATTGATTGATTGGCGGTTGACTGGCAGGTTAGAGGTTTGATGATTGACTGATTGATTGGATGGTTAGATTATGGATTCTTGGATGATTGATTGATTGGTGGTTGACTAGTCTGTTGGTGGTTTTATAGTTGATTGGATGGTTGGCGGTTTAATTATTAGATTATAGACTCTTGGATGATTGATTGGTTGGATGGTTGATTAGTTGGTTGGTGATTGGATGATTGGTTTGTAGTGAAGATGTATGACAGGCTTGTTGGATAGCTATGTCGAAAAATGGAATGACCATGTGTTCACATGCATCTATTGTGGACGAACATTTAGCGCGCTAATAGATCTGTTCAGTCACATTCGTTAACGTTCGAAGAAATAAATCGGAGAGCTTGGCTGACAACTGGCAAGATTGAGAGGAAAACAAGGGGAAGACAGAGAAGTAAATACCTGGAATGGCTTGGCCACGTGGCATGATCGAGACAGTAACACTTAGCTGATCCACGACTCTGGTGATCGAGTAAGATGGCGAAACATGACCGCCCATGCATATTGGCATGGCACGTGATGATGATATCCGCCTCACTTAAAGAAAGTACTGGAATCGATTACTGCACTTTGCCAAGAATCAATGCAACCTAATGATATCACGCGTGCCCCTGATCTCTTGGGTAATGAGGTCGGGCACCTAGCCTTATCGGATAAGGACGAAAAACAATAAACCTCGTGTTCAAGTTGTGCGTGTTAAAAATCACACGGCAGTTGGAAATCCAAAGAGTAGGCTTTAAGACCGCCGCCTGTCAAAATTTTCAGACAAAGTACAAACTTATCCCTGGATAGATAAGGCCTGTTACAGTGGATGGAATCAGTCTAGAGCAGTGGTTTGCAACCTTTTTTGGCCCATGCACCCCATCACCATATGTTCAAAACGTCATCCCCACTCCCTTTCGTATTTTCTCCCTATAAATCCCCCACCCCCTTTTTAACACAGTATACGTAAAAATGGAAGATAAATTTAATAACACATGTTATAACAAGTCTAGACGTCTACATAAAATGAAATTTGCGGGTCTACTTACGTTATAAAATGAATTTCAGAAGTTCGAGAAGTATAGAACTGTAAAGTATGGAGGGAAAACAATATCACATAATCGGTTCTTGTATTAACACGATCTTGAAATAATCTGAATTCTCTCTCTCTCTCTCTCTCTCTCTCTCTCTCTCTCTCTCTCTCCTCTCTCTCTCTCTCTCTCTCTCTCTCTCTCTCTCTCTCTCTCACTTTCGGCCGACACATTCGACTTCTTCAAACATTTGTTGGCCGGGTTAATTGCCGGGTGTTTCGAAGGACGTTTGACTCTCATTGTTGTGGTGTTACCCCCCACCCCCCCCCCCCCCTCCCTTCTGGCCTATTTAGAACAGCCGAAGACATCCCACTCAGCCCTCAAGGGAAGGCAGGAGCAGACCTTGGACATTCCCCGCTATCCAAGGAGGCTTCCATAACTGCAGAGCCGACAACAGCGCTCTGGACTGGGCAAAGTGGAAAGAAGAAGGATTCTCATATTTTCACCATCATTGTTTAAAATTCCCAACATTCTAATAGTTTCTTCGTTTTTCACCTCTTCATATGCTTGAGGGTAGTCAATAAATCATAAATATACCTCTATTTTCCTTTTAATCATTCTTTCTGTTAATGTCTTCAAGATACTAAATAACATACGATGACATAAATCCCCACTTTGCAGTCTCGATTCACCAATTCTTTCTCCAGACATTCGATTCAAAACTCAGACTTCAGATGTCAATGATTCTTGCCATCGATGGCCAAACCACATTCTATATTCTATAAATCCAATATTTATATGTAGTGCCCCTCATCTCAAATCACATCTTTACGGAAATGTGACAGCCTCGGAGTCTGGGCCTGTAGCAGAACTAAGGGCGGCCCTGAGTGTGTGACAGAAAGTCGTTAATCTCCTTTACTAAGACGATTATAAATTTAATCAGGGAGATCGACTCGAGGAGAGTCGACTGAAGATGTGCCAAAGAATACCCGAGCATGGTTTTACAATAATGACAAGAACAAAATCGAAAGGTATAATGACGGGCGAAATATAGAAGTAAATAATTCTCAAATGTTCTACGGATTTCCATCAACTTCAGTTACTCAAAAGTTAGTTTTTTTTTTTTTTTAAAGTTAGAATACAATGCCAAAAATCACATAAATCTATGTGTAATAATTATATTAAAAGAAACTAACTGCAATATTAACCAGTTGACGTCAATTGACGTCAGTTAAGAGTATCCACAGCTTGGGATTCTGAGATATTAGAACATTTTTTGGGGAGGGGGGGGGGGGTGAGGTCATTTCTGTCATTTAAAAAAAAAAATCTGTCCATTCTTTTCAGACGGTTATTACGCCTTAATGTAGTCATTGTACTGTCTTCCCCGTGTTATTTATTATGTTTTGTGCATATGTTTGCTGATGAAGGACAGTTGCCGCAATGTCACATGTTTTCCGTAATTGTGTTCTGTAAAGCTGACATGGACACTTACTAAACAAGCTGAACAGCGCATTAACGCCTTTGAATATAAATGTTATAGACGAGTTCTTAGAATATCTTGGGTAAAGAAAAGAACAAATGCATCCATACTTCAAGAGTTGAATATTGAGGAGGGTTGTCTATTAAAGACGATAAAACAAAGAAAATTGAAGTATTTTGGTCAGTTGAAACGTCACGAAAGTTTGGAGAGAACAATAATGGAAGGGTATATGCCTGGGAAGAGAGGAAGAGGAAGGCCAAAGAGAAGATAGGTGCAGGATGTGGCGGATGATCTCCAGATGGGTGTATCAGACGCGGGACATCTTGCTTGTGATCGAGAGGTCTTTCGGAAGGTTGTTATGGGAGCGAGGTTCTGTAAAGGACATGCTACTGAATGAATGAAAGCTGCATTAATTCGTGTTATTTTATATTGTTTACATTTCACAATTTTCGCAGCTCCACTAATATTATTCTAACTTTAAGGAGAACGTTACTTTAAAACCATTCAGTTTAACCATGAAGAAATTCAAGGACTATTTTTCGTATCTTGATGCTCGTCGCTTGAGAAACAAGTTTACAATCATTGACTAGATATTGGAGGATAGCATGCCCGAATGGATCATTAGCGGTCGGTCGTAAACTTTCGGTGTGCTGAGTTAGCGGGTTCAACTCCTACAGTGGAAATGTTGACTTTTCGTCCTTGACTTGGGGACATTAATTACAAAAACCTCAGAAGTCGGAGTAGACTGACCTGATGGTGAGGTCATTTTTTTTTTTTTTAAGCATATCCATTTTACAGGACTTAGCTGTCAACACCAGCATCTTTCAGCTGTATGTTGATCTCTTGACAAGATTACGCTCAGTAGTTTGCCATTGCTTTCTGAGCGGCCGGCTCACATACCCCGTAAGTTACCGATGCGATTTCGAACCACTGCTGATTTGAACCGTCATCACGTTACCGACGAGAGTATACGAGATTACGGAGAAAAGTCATAACCTCTAATCCACGAAGCTGGCGGTGAGGTCATAGGGAAAGCTAATCCACATGCAAAAATCATTCTAGCGCACTAGAAGTAGTAGCATGTGTCTGGACTACGCTTGAGTTCAAAGCTAGCGTGGATCAAACAAAACAACTGATTAGCATTCATAGTGGAGGAAAGAAAGAAGTACAAATCAGAGGGCATTCGAACAAGTCAATTAAAGTAAAAGATCCTTGTATTAGCTGTGTGGTTAAAGTAAGTTGCATGTCTTTTAAAGTCAACCCAGCATTAATTGAATGCTTGTTAAATACTAGGAAATTTTATGATAAGTAGTGAGCTATTGCTTTCTGAACGAACGACGCCCAACTCATTGCGATATGGTACGAAATAGTCTGCGGCTGAATTCGATCTCAGTTTGTCGGGATCATGAAATTGCATTCACTAGCCCCAAGACCCATATACGTATAGTACTTATTATATACTTTTTACATACGTATTTGTACTTAATATTTACTTATTATATACTTATTAGCCGCGGGAAGTGTAACCCGGTCAACAAATGCCCGCAGAAGTCGGATGTGTCGGCCTAACGGCGCAAGAACGCAGCTCTGCTGTAAACAGGCACAACGCAATCACGTCCGAAAAAAAAAACAACTTCGGATCAAAGCAGAAGAAGAAGAATATACTTATTAGTACTTATAAGTTACTTATTATAAACTTTTATTACTTATTATTTACTTATTATATACTTATTATTACTTATAATTTACTTATAATATACTTATTAGTACTTATTATTTACTTATTATATACTTATTATTTACTTATCATATACTTATTAGTACTTATTTTTTAATTATTATATATTTATTATTACTTATAATTTTTTATTATATACTTATTAGTACTTATAATTTACTTATTATATACTTATTAGTACTTATAATTTACTTATTATATACTTATTAATACTTATTATTTACTTATTATATACTTATTATTACTTATTATTTACTTTTTATATACTTATTAATACTTATTATTATTTACTTATTATATACTTATTATTACTTATAATTTACTTATTATATAATTATTATTACTTATAAATTACTTATTATATACTTATTAATACTTATTATTTACTTATTATATACTTATTATTACTTATTATTTACTTATTATATACTTATAATTACTTATAATTTACTTATTATATACTTATTATTACTTATTATTTACTTATTATATACTTATTAATACTTATTATTTACTTATTATATACTTATTATTACTTATAATTTACTTATTATATACTTATTATTACTTATTATTTACTTATTATATACTTATTAATACTTATTATTTACTTATTATATACTTATTATTACTTATTATTTACTTATTATATACTTATTAATACTTATTATTTACTTATTATATACTTATTATTACTTATAATTTACTTATTACTTATTAGTACTTATGATTTACTTATTATATACTTATCAGTACTTATTATTTACTTATTATACACTTATCAGTACTTATTATATACTTATTATATATTTATTAGTAGTTATTAGTTATACTATTAAGACTCGACGTATAATGTGGTTAATATCATGCCGGGTGCTTTTACTTCCTAGAAAATTTATGGCACCAGTTTTATTGGGATTCCCAGGAATATATATATATATATATATATATGAGCAGATATCGATAGAGAAGGTGTACAACAGAGATTAAGAGCAGAATAGGGCAGACAAAAGCAGCATTTCAGAAAATGAAGAACATACTATGCAATAAGTCACTATCAATGAATGTAAGAAAGAGAATGCTACAATGCTATATAGAACCAGGTTTGCTGTATGGCAGCGAATCTTGGAATGTAAATGAACAAAGTAGGAAGACCTTGGAAGCAACAGAGATGTGGTTCCTGAGACGAATTCCTTGGAATGCCAGAGTAACTAACAACTATTGCCTGAAAGAGGCTAATGAAACTAGAACACTATATACAACAATAAGAAAGAGACAAACAGCTTTCTTTGGTCATTTGATGAGAAGAGAGACATTTGAGAACATCGTGACAACTGGAAAGATCGAGGGGAAGAGAGGAAGACGAAGAGAAATGATGCTGGATGGATTAAGACGATGGTATGGAGGAATATCATCAGCAGAGTTGATCCAGAACACCAAAGACCGAGATCTGTAGAGAGCCATGAACTCCTACGCCAGCTGGCAGGGCAATTGATGATGATGATGATCGAAAGATAATCGAACACATGACCCTCAAGCCGGCAGACGAGCGAGCTGCCAACCACTGAGCTACCGTGACTCTTATACTGATTGTATTATCTTCAGACTGACTCCATAACCAGATTTCTTTACGAAAGCAGTGTGGCTTTCACATTAATATGTGTTCAGACGCTTGTTGACCCGGTTAATTATGGCGGGTAGAAAATGTTTCACAAAGGCATTCAAGGAAACGGACCGAACGAGACGAACACATCAAAAGAAGAATAAAAGAATCGAACTTAATTGCACCGGATTTCACCCATATGGCTCAGTCTCCCCCCGCAGACTGCAAGCGGCATGCCGAGGTCATCGCATGAAGCTCTAGCCATGATTCTGTAGGTCTCCGGACATATTACACTCATGACCTGAACGATACAGTTTGAAAGGAACCCACGACCTTCAGAAGTTAAGGTAGACCTATGAACAAAGTTGCCACGGTGCCCCATCAACTCTCAGTAGCACAGCATACCTATCCCTGGCGAAGGTGTTTCGGACGCAGTTCGTAACCCCGCAAACCGCGGTCGAAACACAGCAGCGGGCGATTTGGTAGATACCGTCTTGCGTTTTTTTTAAAATGAAAATGGTCAGGGTGCCGGTCGTTCAGAAAGCAACGGAAAACTACTGAACGTAAATTTGCCAAGAGATCACAAACAGCCAAACAATGCTGGGGTTGACTGCGACGTCCTGTAAAGGGTATGCTACTAACTTAACTATCGGACAATGTCTACGAAACAGAAGGTCCCGAGTGCAAGTTGGTAAGCATGACAAATAGACGGCTCATAACCATTATCAACATAGCTCCCTATCACCTACACTAACCACCCCGCCGTGCACAGACACTCGTGGACTCATACATCCAATATGTCTCCGGTATGGCTTGAAGAGGAACCGCGGACATCTAACTCCGTAGAAAGATGTTCTACCGCTTCCCAGCATACCCTTCCCCCCAGCTATGTTTAACTACCATAAGAACATCGCCAGGTCTCTCATTTAAGACCTCAGTCTTAAGGTTATTATTCTAAATATGTTAATATCTTCATAAGCCCCCTGGCTGCCTTTGAAGAGACCTGTATACATCCATGCCTGGTAGTTTTGACACGACACTGACAGATTGCCTTCCACTCCCACGTTAAATTTATACTCGTTATTTTTGATATTGTTGCCTGGTCCAATTTTTCATTCTGTTTTCCTCGTGTCATCTTTAATGCTTTCGTCGTGAAAGTTCGGTTTATGATGCATGCGGTCATGTGACAGATCCACATTGGAAAGACTGTATGTATATATATATTATAACACATCCTTGTAGGGGAGTGGGGGGGGGGGGGAATTTAAAGCCAGAGACAAGAGATTTATGCAGTGGATATAAAGCACACTTGCAGCTTTATATGAATAGATGTTGTGTGGTTATAATAAATAGCTTCGCATCTTTAGTTGCATGAATGAGAATAGAGCGAGTGCCACGAGGTAACAAGAAAAAAAAAACGGGTTTATATGCATCGAGAGAGAGAGAGAGAGAGAGAGAGAGAGAGAGAGAGAGAGAGAGAGAGAGAGAGAGAGAGAGAGAGAGAGAGAGAGGGAATGGGAGAGACAGCGATATATAGAGAGAGACATAGAGAGAGAGAGTGGGAGAAAGAGAGTGAAAATAGAGATTGAGAGAAAGAGAGAGGGACAGAGATAAAGAGGGAAAGAAAGAGAAATTGACAGAGAGAAAGAGACAGACTGAGAGAGAGACAGAGAGAGGCATAGAGAGACAGAGAGAGACAGAGAGAGACAGAGAGACAGAGAGAGAGAGTGAGTGAAAGAAAGAGAGAGAGAGAGAAAGAGAGAGAGAGAGAGAGAGAGAGAGAAAGAGAGAGAAAGAGAATCGAACCAACAACATTTGAAGCGTAAGACAAGTGGGACAACCGCAGCGCCACGAAGACTTGCTGTGCGAATGAGAGGAGCATATCTCTGGCCTGTGTGGATAGCTCATCAGATATCATGTCATCTTCTACTGCCTTCAACATCTCACACATGTGTGTCTTTACTTCAACATCTCACACATGTGTGTCTTTACTTCAACATCTCACACATGTGTGTCTTTACTTCAACATCTCACACTGTGTGTCTTTACTTCAACATCTCACACATGTGTGTCTTTACTTCAACATCTCACACATGTGTGTCTTTACTTCAACATCTCACACTTGTGTGTCTTTACTTCAACATCTCACACATGTGTGTCTTTACTTCAACATCTCACACATGTGTGTCTTTACTTCAACATCTCACACATGTGTGTCTTTACTTCAACATCTCACACATGTGTGTCTTTACTTCAACATCTCACACATGTGTGTCTTTACTTCAACATCTCACACATGTGTGTCTTTACTTCAACATCTCACACATGTGTGTCTTTACTTCAACATCTCACACATGTGTGTCTTTACTTCAACATCTCACACATGTGTGTCTTTACTTCAACATCTCACACTGTGTGTCTTTACTTCAACATCTCACACATGTGTGTCTTTACTTCAACATCTCACACATGTGTGTCTTTACTTCAACATCTCACACATGTGTCTTTACTTCAACATCTTCTTCTTCTTCTTCGTTCATCCGGAGTTTTTTTTCCGGATGTGATTGCGTTGTGCCTGTTTACAGCAGAGCTGAGTTCTTGCGCCGTTAGGCCGACACATCCGACTTCTGCGGGCATTTGTTGACCGGGTTAATCTTCCCGGGGTTTCTTAGGACGTTTGACTCTCACTGGATGTGGTGTTATCTCCCATCCTAGCTGGCCCATATAGAACAGCCAAAGGCATCCTGGTCAGCCCTCAAGGGAAGGCAGGGGCAGACCATGGGCATTCCCCGCCATCCAAGGAGGCTTCCATAATTGCAGAGACAACACACAGCGCTCTGGTACTGGGCTCACCCAAGGAATCGTCACGTCCTCCACATGGATGCTTAGCCTCACTTCCGTATATTGGGCCTTCCGTTCACCATAGGCTGTTCTTCCGGAAACCAGAAGAATGCAGTGTGCAGATGACATCCACACAGTGAGCTTTCGACTCGGACTTTCCGCGCAATGGATTTGCTATCCGAGCAATATTCCATTTCGTGCCACTAGGACACTTTTTCCACCTTATTTGAAGCCCCCACAGTGAGCTTTTGATTCGGACTTTCCACATACAGCGATGCGGGTGATGGCGGCAGCAAACTGTGAGCAGCGCCATCTATGTCTTCTGTACGAGGGGCTGGTCATATCTGTTTTGGAGTATGCAATGGCAATCCTGACTCTCAGTCATAAGCAGATAGAAAGGATGGAAAGGATACAGAATGAAGCTATGCGCATTATTCTTGGATGTACAAGAGATACAGCATGCAGGGCGATGCGCTACCTTCTTGATTTTCCAACCATTGAAGAGAGAATACAAGTTTGCAGGGCACGCGCCTACCTCAGAATTAACGCAAACACACAACATCCACTGCATAGTGAAATTAGGAAGGTGAAGGGCAGCAGGTTAAAAAGAGGACGGTCGTGGATGGGTCAAGCCGAAGACATTCTTCAACAGGTGTGTTCACTTGAGGACTTAGAACCTGGCGAGGAGTGGGTGCAAGTGCCAACAGACTTCTGCACATCCTTTTCAGTTTGCATCCAACTAGATAGAAAATGCAGACAAAAAAATCCGGCTGCTGTTGAGGCTGAAGTACAAGCGTTGATTTTCGAGAATTCGCTAGACGGTGACGCGGTCAGCTACACAGATGGGTCGGTCGTCCGACATATGAGAAGCTCATGGGCCTTTACAGCTCGGGCCGGAGGGAGAATTGTGAAGGAGGACTCTGGTGCTTTCACTGAAACCACAAGTAGCCTGACCATGGAAGTCATGGCAGTAAGTAAAGCAATAACATGGCTCGAGACACAGACATTCACTAGGGCTTGTTTCCTTAGCGACTCAATGAACATGATCAAGAGGATAGAGGAGGGGTCGATCCGAAGAGAATGGTTGCTGCCTCTGAAGCGGTCTCGGCTGGCAAAGATTAGTTTCATCTTCGTGCCAGGTCATGCGGGAGTACAAGGAAATGAGCGGGCTGACAAGCTCGCAGGTGAGGCTACTGTGGAGGAGCGGACGCGCCATGGACCAGGCTGACATTCTGAATGCTCTACGAGAAGTGAGACTTTTGCGAGAACCAAGTGATGACTGTGAATCTACAACAATGGCCAGACTGCGGGAGCAGCAAATTAAAAGAGGGGTGGCCAAACAAGAACACTACGCAGGAAGCCAAAGAAGATTGATAAACCAACACAGAACTGGCGTCGTTAGCCGCTACACACTGCGGGATTTGCTGAGGAGGGGATCCGAGCACTTATGGACTGAATGGTTCGATGTGCAACGAGGATGATCTGTCGACTAACTATTTCTAACATAATGGATTTGCTATCCAAGCAATATTCCATTTCGTGCCACTAGGACACTTTTTCCACCTTTTATGAAGCTCACACAGTGAGCTTTTGATTCGGACTTTCCACGTAATGGATTTGCTATCCGAGCAATATTCCATTTCATGCCTCTGGGAGGCTTTTGTAACTGACATACCTGTGGTATGAAGTGTGGCAGTCTGAATACTTCATACACCTTTAGATGTCAACCTGAACGTAGTTAAAGTAAGCTGTAGTCAACTTGAGCTTTTT